>PVKP010001807.1:0-136311 GCA_004027715.1 Plecturocebus donacophilus
CATCTGCTTCTGGGGAGGCCTCAGGAAGTCTACAATCACAGAGGGAGCAAAGGGAGAGCAGGCACATCACATGGCAAGAGTGGGAACAAGAAAGGAGGTGAGGTGCCACACACAATGGATCTTGTGTGAATGCAGAGCAAGGCTCACTTGTCACCAAGGAGATGGCCCAAGTCATTCATGAGAGATCTATCTCCATAATCCAAATACCTCCCACCAGGCCGACCTCCAACATTGAGGATCACATTTCAACATGAGATTTGGATGGGGATGAATATCCAAATTATATCACCAGTGCCTTACACATTGTCTCAGGAGTCATTCAAACAAATATGATCCTAACCTCCCTTGTTTTCCATAGGAGTTCAAAACTAAGACCTGACAGTAGGGTGGGTAATTTTCCTTCCTGGCTTTGCTTTATTCAACCCACCGTCACCAGTTGTAAACAAAAGCTCCCAGTTGTATTAGAAGAATTGTCATAGATGACATCATGGACAGGGAGGAGGAGAAAGAGTAAGTTTTTTGTTTGTTTGTTTGTTTGCAATGGAGTCTCCCTCTGTCACCCGGCGCCTCCGGGGTTCAAGCAATTCTCCTGCCTCAGTCTCCTGAATAGCTGGGACTACAGGTGCACTCCACCACACCCAGCTAATTTTTTGTATTTAGTAGAGGTGGGGTTTCACCATGTTGGCCAGGCTGATGTCAATCTCTTGACCTTGTGATCTGCCCGTTTCGGCCTCCCAAAGTGCTGGGATTACAGGCTTGAGCCACCTCACCCGGCCAAGATTGAGATTTTAATTGTTCTAATTCTATCGGTCAATCCCAAAATCTCTGCAAAACCGAAGTAGTTAGAAGATAATGAGACTGCCTTCCAAACAGAGAAAACGGTATGTGTAAAAACATTTTGGTTTGAAGATATAGACATTATTTAAGAAATGATTTTTGGGCTGTTACCAAAATATAAGAAATGTAGAATGAATCACTAGAGAGAAAGCCATAAAGGGAGTCTGGAATAATAATACAGAGACATTTAAGGGATTTGGATTCTTCTTGTAGGTAATAAATGGCTGTAACAAGGAACAGAAATGAGCACATTTTGTTTTTTAGAAAAGTACTGCTGCTGCACAATGTCCTTAGGTGGAAGGAACAGGGGAGACATTGAAATCAAAGGGAGCAGATGGAAGGTTACTGCAAAAGTTTAGGCAAGATTTTCCTTCATTCAATCAATATTTATTCATCACTCACTCTGTGTGAGAAGCTGTGCTCGCCAACAGGATAACATAGTGAGCAAGACAGATGCAGAGAGAGCCCTCAAAAGGTTGGATGAAACTGACCGGTAATTCCAATAAGATGAGATAAACATTTTCAAGGAGGAGTAAGGTGCTAGGAGGTCCTGTGGCAGCATGATATAAGGTAGTCTGAGGATAGCTTGACCAAAGGCATTGATCTCCGAATTGAGAGAAATATATTCAAGGGATGTTTAGCATGTAGATTCAACACAACTTCTAGAAAAGGGAGAGAAATGACAGCAATGAGTCATCCAGTTCTGCTGCATCTGCTGCATCTCTTTTCATTTAATTACAAATTGCTCCCATTCTCTAGTTTTTTAGATATTTTAGAGGACAAAGAGACGTCTGCTAAAATTAGAAATCTCTGTCCCAGGGGTTTGGATACAACATGTGTTCAAACGTCTTTTGTAACATATTTCTCAGTAAGATCATATTTCTACACAGAGAGGCTTAAGACTTGGGATGAATTTATATAAACAACAAATATATTTTGAGCACTTATGGTTCTAAGAATTGGCTCACAGGGAACCAGATAGATGCACATCTTTGTTCTCATGGAAATTACTTTCTAGGAGGGAGGGAAACACAATAACAATAAGAATTTATTTGTACTTTTTTTGTCATTTTAAATACAATGAGGAAAACAGAGAAGGATAATGGGAAATCTGGGATGTGAAGGACTGGATATTAAATAGAATGGTTGTCTTATTGAGAATTTAGAATTAAAGCAAAATCATAAAGGAGGTAGAGGAGTGTTTCATTGAGGTATATGAGGGACAGCTATCAGATGGATGGAAGGCTCATGGAGTCAGCCTCCTGGATTCAGGAAATGAGGAGGAAGCCAGCAACCTGGAGCCATAAGACTGAGTGCAGTGTATGGAGGGTCACTGATTGTAGGATCTTATAAGCATAGTGCAGACTTTGGATTTAACTTTGACTGATATTGGGAGCCATTTGAGAATTTTTGGAAGACGAGTGACGTGATGAGTTTCAGTTTGAATAGCATTGCTATGGCTGCTGGGTTGAATATATTCTGCAGGGGCAAGAGTGATAAAAGGCCAATTAATTAAGAGAAATTTTAATTACCTAAAGGCACTGTTTTCTTAGACTTCACATGCCTGGGATTCAGAAGTCTTAGCATTGTGGACTTTTCAAGTAACTTGCCATTTGTTATTAACATCAAACCTATGAAGCCTGGAATAAATGCCATAATGATAGGAAGAAGCAAGTACTTCGTAAGCGGCTAAAAATCTAGGAAAACACATCAGAGTACATAAATAAACTAGATATCATTAAAACTGTGTAAATGTGATGAAAAGTTACTTCCAGTTGCTCAGCTGCTTCTACAGCTATTTCCTACTCTAGTATATTACATAATGATAAGAGAAAATATAACAATAACTTGGAGTCAACTGATCTGATTTTTTTTTTAGCCAGTGTTTGTTACTTTATCATTTAGGTACTATCTAAACCAAATTTTTTATTCTGCAGAAAATTAAGATTTTTTTTCATTTTGAAGCTTCTGTGATTCTGGAATATATGTCAAATTCTAGAGAAAAATTACGAAACATGATAGTCTAGATTCATTAAACTTGATACATAGCAATACAAATATTTGATTTTAGTATTACAATTTGTTGAGCATTTTGGGAATAGAAGTTGCATTTGCTTTTCAAACAGAAAGAATATAAAATATAATTTATAAGTATAACACATAGTGGGTGATTAACAAATATCTGTTCTTTTTACTTTCCTCTATTATAGAACTTTAAAAATTAGTTGTCATATCAAAATCTGCAAGGCTTTCTTATTATTCCAAGCCTCTATTTTCTTATGTCAGTTGTCATTTTTTCTTTTTCAAAATACTTTGTGAATTCCTAAGTGCATTGTTTAGGATTAGGTCTGAATACAGATTATAAGACATTTCCAAAGAACAGTGCCTAAACAAAATAGAAATTTACTTTTCTTTCACATTGATGAAATCAGCACTGTCATGTTGTCAATGAAATAAGAAGCTCAAACTTCTTTATTCTTGTTGCTTTGTCATGTGTAGTTTCCATTTCCATTTTAACCACATTGTACAAAACAGCTACCGGAGCTCTGGCCATTTCATGTAATTTCATGCTGTCAGGAAGTATGATGAAATAAAGAATCAGAGGCACATCAATTTTCTCATTAAAAAGGTCTCCATATGATACTTTTTTAAATAACCATTTGACTAGAACTCAGATGGCTACATTGAACTGCAAAAGAAGCAAGAAAATGATCTAGTTTCTTGGCAGCTATGTTCCTAGTCATAAATCAGAAGTTGTACTAATCACTAAAAGAAGAGAATAGATACTGGGGCACAACCCAATGATCTGTGCCAGAATAAGTAATCCATATTTTCATTTTATCTCTCTTTGCTTTTGCCTTGATTGTAGAACTGATCATCTGACAGATTTATCAGGCAATGCGTAACTGGAAAGGTCCCTTATACACCTACCTGAAATTTACAGGGAAGCTTACTGAGCTCTGTGTAGGTTCCTTGTGGACGCTTTGCTGTCAGGTGAAAGCAGAGTGGTTCTTGCGGGAAAAGACATCACACAAGAGAACCAAATGCACCAGGCCAAGCCCAGGCTAGAATGCAGAAGGCAAACTCTGACTGGACATATTAATTGTTGAATTGCAAAGGAAATCTTGAAAAACAATGACATCTAGTGACACTAGAACTATGACACTAGAATCCTTGGATGCAGATGTTGATAGCGTTAGATGTTACTGAAATTAGCTAATTTACTAATTAATCATTTTTGACCATATACTGGTGTTAGACACTTTGCAGACACAAAGGTGAATGACAAACTCCTTGGTGGGGAAAAGATAAGTCTGTCAATCGTTGACGTCACTCTGTGATCAATGCTGTGTGACAGAACAGGGTGTGGCATGACCGTGACATGGAGAAGAAACACCTGCCTCAGATGTAGGAGGACAGGGATGCATTCAGATGATTTACCTTCCAGATAAGAGGAGGATGGAAATTTACAGGGAATAAACATCGGCTAGCCAGGCAGAGGATGGAGAAGCATGGAGCAGCACGTGGAAACATGTGAGAAGAAAAGAGCACAGGGTATTGCTGGTGCTGAGAACAGTTAGGCGAGGCTGAAGGACTGGGAGCTTCGAGCAGGGGCGGGGAGAGGGAGAGGATCCAGAACAGAGGCAAAGATGCAGAGACCAGGAAGGCTCCTGCTTTTCACGTTGAGTAACCTGGACTTCGTCTTCGATGCTATGGAGACATTTAAGTGCAGATTCAATTGCGTAAAGTTTAACCCGACAGTTTTGAACGAGTGGAATGAAAACGAGGCCTGGGAGATATGGGCTGGGAGCAGCTTAGGGGTAAAGAGGTCTCAGCACAAGCCAAGTAAAGGGTGATGAGAATTTGAGCGGTCGTGAGGATAGGGTTTATAGAGGAATGGACTACACAGAGTTTCCAGAAACTTTGCATTAAAATGGTTCTTCAGTTGATCATATGAATTTAAAAATGGTGACTTCTGCATCAAAGCTTGAAATTAAGAAATGTGTTTAATTTGATTGAAACGGTATTCTTCAAATTACCACTGACTGCTTCCCCCATCTCCTCCTTCTTCCCTTCCTTTTCCCTCTCCCCCTTCCTTTCTGCTCCCACTTCCGCTTCCTCATCTTCTCCTCCTCCTTAACTTAAAAAATTTTTTTTTCTAATTTTTCTTGAGACAGGGTTTTGCTTTATCTCCCAGGCCGGAGTGCCATGGTGTGGCTACGGCTTACCGCAGACTTCACCTCTGGACTCAAGTGATTCTCTTGCTTCAGCCTCCCGCATAGCTGGGACTACAGGTATATGCCTAGTAATTTCTTTTTTTCTTTCTTTCTTTTTTTTTTTTTTTTTGTAGAGACAGAGTCTCACTATGTTGCTCAGGCTGCTTTCAAACTCCTGGGCTCAAGGAATTCTCCCTCCTCAGCTTCCTGAGTAGCTGGAGCTACAGGCACATGCCATCATGCCTGGTTAATTTTTTAATGTTTTGTAGAGAGAAGGTCTCACTTTGTGGCCCAGGCTGGTCTTGAACACCCGACCTCAAACAATCCTCCTGCCTCTGCCTCCCAAAGTGCTGGAATCACAGGCATGAGCCACCGTGTTGGTCTTTTAAAATTTTAAATAACATCTATTAGCAAAATTCATATTCTTGGAATACAATAAGGTGAACACCTATAAATGAGGGTTATTTAAGAGTGAAAATCTTCAGGAGTTGATGACTCTCCAGTATTGAGGATACTGTCATGAATAACAGTGATGCTTTTTATCAGAAAAATAAGAATACAAAAGGTAAATTTGGTTGTGATTCCTCAATTAGAACTCAATTTTTAACATGCTGAATTTAAGATGTGTGAAAAATATATAACTGGATATACCTGAGTCGATTTGGGTGTTCAAGATATTTTATTTCAATTTTGAGAACTAGTTTCATGAAATCTATTTAACTTTGTCTGCCTTACAAACACACATATGCATATATGTATTTA
The DNA here is from genome assembly GCA_004027715.1 of Plecturocebus donacophilus. Classification (NCBI taxonomy): domain Eukaryota; kingdom Metazoa; phylum Chordata; class Mammalia; order Primates; family Pitheciidae; genus Plecturocebus; species Plecturocebus donacophilus. Next base: position 5,817 of record PVKP010001807.1, read on the forward strand.
TTTGAGGCACATTCTACATGCTGGAATTAGAAATTATTTAACATGTATATGTTAAGGGCCAGCTTCTCCAAGAATTGTTTTCTGTTGTTGTCTGCCTGTGTACACACACACACACACACACATACACACGTACACATACACAATTTTAATGAAAGTAATGTTTTTAAAAATTTAAACTTCGATAAAGAAAAGCATTTTGTGTCTTCAATAAGTTAAACTGGTAAAATTCATGCAATAAACATTAGGGAAATATTTTGCACAGGTAAAAATTAAAAAAAATACTATTTATTACAATTCATATCACTCAGAAGGAGCAGTAATCTGTCAGTGTGATGTCAACCATGAGAAATTCCAATTCTGAATAGTAATCTTTCTAGAAAGATAAAAGTAATGGAAATATTGGCTCAAAATGGAAATGCCCCTAAAATGCTGAAACATTAATGAGATGTATATCGTAGAAAAGAGGGTTTCACCTGAGTAATCCCAAGTGAACAGGTCAAACTGCTTATGCAGACTAAATGCAACTCTACAGCTTTTCTTGGAAAAATAATTATACATATTTGTTTAGGAATCTACCTAACTCAGTAATATAACTCAGTGTTGAATCATATATAGTTTAAAGTCTTGAAGATAAGGAGGAATAAGAAAAAGTGAATAGCCACTGAGAATAAATTTACTTGGTAATCCAGAAAAAGAAATCCTTAAAGATTTCAGGCTTGGAAGTTGAAGTTTAAGTATCTGATGCTCCTTAAAGCCCCTCCGTTCCCTTCTTCCTGCCTGTTCTTGGGTTCTTACAGGATTATTCCATGTGTTCCAGCTAGAGGAAGAGTTGACTAGCTATGAAAGAAAATCTTTGAAGACCATTAGCACAGAAATGAGGCTTCCTCACTGATATATTTGGAAACATTGAAAACAAATATTAAATAAGAGTTCTTTGGAGAGAAAGTGGGCAGTTGTGTGAACCACTTTATTTTTGGATAAAGTTCTGAAATATTTGTCTTTATTTTCTGTTAACAGAGAACCTATACATTGTTATAAAACCCAAAATATTAGGATAAGTGCTATTTTATTGGTTATTAAAGTCATATTAGCTATTTTATGACATTTTCTATGTCTAAGTATAATTGAGTTTGTGAAATAGTAACTTTTATTTGCAGCACTAATAAAAATGCCTATTTTTAGGAGTAAATTCATAGACCTAATCATAGATAAAGTGAAATACCAGAAAGCACCCTACATCCACAGACGTAGACATGATTTCTAATCACAGCTTTGTCACTCACCAAACAGTCAAATGAACCATCATTTGTCAGCCAAATTATGAAATGTCCCTGAGATGTTTTTCTCATCTACAGAGTAGAGAATGTGTCCAGACAGAGATTTTCCAATCTGTGCAGAAGGAATACCTAAGAAGGTTTAGAAAAATGCACGTTTCCAGAAAACTCCCTTCATTAATTCAGATGAGCTTGGAAATCTTTTTTTTTTTTTTAACTGTGGCTTAATAAATAACCTAATTTTAAGAACACTAGAACAGTTGTCAAATTTCTCCTTTCCAAGTTTTATAGTGTTACCAGAAAAAAGTTCCCATTCAGACCTCAAGAGAGGGTTCTTAGACCTCACGCAAGGAAGAATTTGGGGCAAGTCCATAAAGTAAAAGCAAGTTTATTAGGAAAGTGAAGAAATAAAAGAATGGCTACTCCATAGGCAGAGCGGCAGCATAGGCTTCTCAACTGAGTAAACTTCCAGTTATTTCTTGATTATATGCTAAAGAAGGAGTGGTTTATTCATGAATTTTCTGGGAAAGAAGTGGGCAATTCCCTAAACTGAGGGTTTCTCCTCTTTTTAGACCATATAGGGTAACTTTCTGATGTTGTCATGGCATTTGTAAACTGTCGTGGCACTGGTGGGAGTGTCTTTTAGCATACGAATGCATTATAATTAGCACATGATGAGCAGTGAGGATGACCAGAAGGCACTTTCCCCATCTTGGTTTTGATGGGTTTTGGCTGGCTTCTTTACTGCAAGCTGTTTTATCAGCAAGGTCTTTGTGATCTGTATCTTGTGCTGACCTCCTATCTCATACTGTGACTAAGAATGTCTAACCTCCTGGGAATGCAGCCCAGTCGGTCTCAGCCTCATTTTACCCAGCCCTTATTCAAGACGAGTCACTCTGATTCAAACACCTTTGACAACAGTGATGATTTCAAATACTGTATAGCATTTGGAAGAGTGGAAGACAATAGTGATGGTTTAAAATACCATATAGCATTTGGAAGAGTAGAATAGGTAAACAAGGAATTATTTTGTAGCTTACTGCTTAATACCTCCTACAAAATCGGTTGAAATTGCCTTAGAATTTATCTGCAAATGTTTACTGCTAGTTGTAGTTGTTAACATAGAACTGATTAGGAGGTGAAAGGTCCTGCTTGTCACTTGTTCTGGAAGCACCATGCCCCCAACAGGGAGCACACACAAATGTCTTGCATCCTTTGATCCTGACAGCCAGTATTGTACCATGTGCAGTTGTAAAGATATAAATTATTAGAGCCTTGACTGAGAATAGTTTGGCAATATGCTAAAAGATTTAAAATGCGCACATTCATTGAGCAAGTAATTTCACTTTGAATTTAAACTAAGAAAATAATCAGGCTGGAACACAATGAGCAGATATAATGAGTTGAAGTTATTTATTACAGCAAAAAATAGTTGGGATTAAACAAAATGTACAACACAAGATTTAAATCAGTGTTTTCTAAATAATCTGGGGAGCTTGTTCAAAATAAAGACTCTTAAGACACATTGCTGGAGATCACCATATAGTAAATCCAGGAGAGGGCTCATGATTGTCTATTTTTAAACACTCCTCTAGGTGAGTTTCGTGATCTGATAAAATGTAGAGTCATTATATTTATTGAATGATGTTAAGAAATAAAATGCTCTATAACAATTACATTGATGCTGTTTATTTTTATATTGTCATGAAAAGCTATCAAGGTATACAATAACTTTTTTAAAAATGGTTAAATTATCCAAGTATCCCGAGCACCTGTTTTTGTTAAATAAGGTATGTTTTTATTGGAAACGTCTGGAAGGGGTTAGTAGTGTTCTCTCACAGGGTTGGGGGAGACATTTTGTTGTTTTTGTTTTGTTTTGTTTTTCCTATTTACCTCTCTCAATTGAATTTTTCAATCAACTATCATTCATTGCTCATGTCTTTTTAAAAATAAAAAGGAAGAAAAGAACAAAAGAATGGGAGTGCTGAGCTGCAGTTCTGGGTTGGCTGTTGAGTTGGGAGGACAGGTGTTAATTTTGAGTCTCATTAAATGCGGGGTAATGAGACAGTGAGCAGAGGTGCTGGAGACTTCACCTCTTTCCCGGGAGTTTGCTGCAGGCAGCTCCTGCTCTGATTCTTCCATTTACATTTGTGAGTTCTTCTGTAAGGTCAGCTCTGGATTTATCTGAAAATGCTTTTCCAGAAGCAGTTGGACAGTGAGGTTCAGCTCTATCAAAATAATAAGATTCAGTTTACTTTCCACTAAATTAGTACATTTTAGTAAGGATTTTAAGTTTAAGTCAATTTAATTCCTGTATGGCAGTATCTAAAAATATATTTACCTAGCCCTTTGCCATTTAAGCCTGTTTGCATTTGTTTGGACCAGAGCAGAGACACACACTAGCGAGCCTCACTTAGCCAAAATGACCCTAATTACACAGATTCAGAAGAATTGGGTTTATAGTCAATTTCAACTGAACATTTCTTTCCTCAAGAAAGAATAGAAAGAAGCTTATTTGCATTAAAAAGAAAGGATTTGGTGGATTTTACTTCCTATAGCCCATTTTTTTTTTAAAAACATACAGAGTGATGGCCAAGAAAATGTAAAGATGAGTGAAACTCTTCTGAAATGCATCTCCTATAAAACAAAATATTTTGGCAAGTTGCTTTTAGAGTGCAGAGATTAACTACATACTCTTTTGTGAAATGCTTTGAAGATAAAAGCATTTTCTAAAAGCTTAGCATTATTATTCTAATTATTATTATTTTTTTAAGCATTCATTTTAAAAAAACAACCACTATACATATTAACCAGCTTAGTAGCAAGCTTTTATTTCCTTCTTTTCAATACAAAAATGCAGGTGACTCAGTCTTGAACTATGTCCTTGCTTTCCACGTGGTATTCAGTTGCAGTTTAGTATTTTATATAACTTGTGGGCATTATTACATCAGGGCTTGAGAACAAAACTGAGTGCAGCTTCTATGGTAAATTTATAGTGTGTTACTGCCAAGTTTGTTGAACTATCTCAACTCACGTTCTCTGAAAGCTTAACACTTTTTAACCTCATGGTTCAGTTAGGATTGGAGTCAATATGCACATGAATAAGTTTATCTCTTAACATCAATTTTTAGAAAAATAAAATAATTAAGGGTCAAGGGGCATTAGTTTTAATGGAAATAAATAGAGTTGATATGAATCTAACCTGCTTTTCCTCTCTTCTAGTCAGACTAGCACACAGCTTTCTTCAAGCACATTTCTTCTCTCTGCAACTGAGGTTGTTCCAAAAAATGATTTTCAGGCATCAAACAACTAGAAAAATGTACATTGCCATATTAACTATAATTACTATGACAAATATAATTATTGGTCCTAAAATCGCTACATGAATACTGTGACCATTGCAGAGATTAATTATGGCTATAAATCAATGTGGGGAAGAGGGTGTTGGTGAAATTAATCCATGCCAGGATATTTTTACAAAATACTGCAGTAGCGTCAACTACAGTAATCCCACCAAAGAACTGGGCTAGGCTTTTGAAGAATTCATGACTTCCCTTCTCAGGTAAAATTAGAAAGAATACATTGTTTTGCTCATAGTGGACACCTAAAGGAAGTCCATTTTGACAAGTTACGGAAGATCAAAACAACTTAATGATATTCCAGTGACCTGGCCTATAAAATTGTGATACACTGGGCTGGGCACAGTGGCCCATGCCTATAATCCTAGCACTTTGGGAGGCCGAGCCGAGTGGATCACAATGTCAGGAGATCAAGACCATCCTGTCCAACACGGTGAAACCCCATCTCTACTAAAATACAAAAAATTAGCCAGGCATGGTGGCGCACGTCTCTAGTCCCAGATACTCAGGAGGCTGAGGCAGGGGAATAGCTTGAACCCGGGAGGCAGACGTTGCAGTGAGCCAAAACCATGCCACTGCACGCCAGCCTGGCGACAGAGCAAGACTGTGTTTAAAAAAAAAATTGTGATACACTGAAAAATTATGTTTGCTCTACCAGCAGCTCTCATATCAAGAATCTTATAGGTTGCCTCTGCTAGGGTGCATTTCTATACATATCTCATGTGATTAGGACTAGTTTCATGATATTAATTTTAAAAAATTAGTTTTACTGGCAGTCAAATAGAAAAACAAAGGGAAAATGAAGGATCTAATATTTTCAAAGTAAGAAAGGATGGCCAGAGGTGAGATGCCAGGGGAAACAAACCATTACCTAGGTAGAGCAGTATTAACATAGAAATTCCACATATTATTTTTCAATATTTATTTTGCATATGTTTACTGGTGCCAGCCTTATGCTAGGACAGCACCCCAGGAATTGAAAGATCAAATCCTCTCTAAATATTTAAGCTCATAAGAGGGACACACACACACACACACACACACACACACACACACACACGTGTGTATACATGTATAAATATACTAATATATGTCAAGTTTTAGAATTGAGACACAATCACGTTGCTAGGAGTGTGCTAAAATAAGAGTTACTAACTCTTAAGGGGGTTAAAGAAGGCTTTAAGGAGTTTAAAATTTTAGGTGACTTTTACAATCTGCATAAGAGGTATTTTAAAACTTTCATTAGATGCCTTTTCTATGCCTACAGAAAACAGCACAGATTACTTGATGAATTTGTAGAAAATGTACCCAACTATGTAAATACTACCATGATCAGAATAGTAAACATTACCAGCACTCCAGGGGCCTCAAGAGTTCCCGTATATAAATGTTCCATTTCTCCCAAAAGATAGCTCCTATTCTGACTTCAACATTGACAGATAGAGAAAAGAGATTGGTGGAGAGCAAAAGAATCTAGGCAGAGAAAAAGCCTCGTTCCCATATCAGTAGATAAGAAATGGAAATAGCACATACTGGAAATAGTGAACATGTAATTCGTGTGGTTTGGGATAGGTTAATTTATGGGCCTAAGAATAGTTTGGAAAAATATTAATGCTGTGCTTAGCATTTTATTTTATTTATAGTTTATCATATAGTGAAATGGACTCATTTTTTTGGTGTAATGTTCTGTGAGATTTGGTAAATATATAGATTCATATAACCACTGTTGCAGTTAGTATTTAAAGTAGTTTCATCACTTTCCTATGCTTTCCTTACACTATTGCTTTAGAGTCATGCCTTTCACTGGCCTACAACTCTTATGTTAATGGTGAGTTCTTCACTATTGTATTTTGACCTTTTCAAGAATGACATATAAGAGAAGTGTTACAATATGCAGCCATTTGAGCACAATACACTTAAGATTTATCCAAGTTATTGGGGGTATCAGCAGTTCATTCCCTTTATTGTTGAGTGGTATTTCACTTAATGGACGTACCACAGTTTCCTTAGCCATTCATTTAGTAGAGAACATTTGGGCTGTTTCCAGTTTTGGGTGACTATGAACGGAGCTGATATAAACATTCCTGCACAGGTTTCCATGTGAGCATGAGTTTTTATTTCTCTAGGGTAAATAAGCAGGAGTGAGATTGCCACATGATGAAGTGAATGCTTATTTAGCTTGATGAGAAACAAATAGTTTTGTGAAGTAGATTCATCAGGTCTACTTCATGTATTTGAACCTCTGTTGCTAGGTACAGATACATTTAATATATATTAATTCTTAGGTCTTTTTGTGAAGTGATTCCTTTATCATTTTGCAAAACTCCCTCTGACACTAGTAATACTCCTTCCTTTGAATTTTACTTTGTCTAATATTAATTGAGGAGTGTGAGCTTTCATTCAGGTTTGCATGGTATATCATTTTCTGTACTTTCATCTTTATTCTAATGATATAGTTACATTAGAAGTGAGTTTCTTGTATACAGCATGTAACAGAAGCCTTTTTATCCATTCTAATACTCTTTCAGTTGGTATGTTTAGATATTTAATGTGATTTTTGCAATGTTTAAATTGAAGTCTACCATTTTATTATTCATTTTCCACTGGAACTCTAATTAATTGTTAATTCTCATGCCTTTTGGGGAGTTATGTAAACATTTTTTGTCTTCCATTTAAGTTTTCTAGTGCATTTTTTACTGCATCACTTTTAGTAGTTATTTTCCTGGCTGCTCTAGGGACTATAATATAAAAATTTCTAACTTTTCACCTTCAACTTAGAATCAATATTTTACCATTTCTAGTGGGAATGTAAAACCTTACCACAATTTGGGTCCTTTTAACCCTTCCCCTTTATGTGACAGTCGTCTTACATATTATATCTATGTACATTAAGAACTCCATGAATAAATGTTTTAACTTTTACTTTCTTCAACTTTCAAATATATCTTAAGGAACTCAAGAAAAAGAGTCTACTAGATATACCTAGTTACCATTTCTACCATTCTGCCTTCATTTCTGAAGTTTCAATTATTATTCTGGAATCACTATCCTTCTGTTTGAATAACTTCCTTGAGCAATTTTTTTAGAGCAGGTTTGATTTCCTTTACTGGGAGAATCTTCAATTCACCTTTATGTTTGAAGGATATTTTTACAGAATAGTGAATTCTATGTTGACACTTTTTTATTTCAGTAGTTTATAAATGTCATGCAATTTCCTTGTGACTCATGGTTTCTGATAAGAAATTTGTGGCATTCATATCACTGCTCTCCTATAGCTAATGCATTTTTTTTCCTCTGGTTGTTTTCAAGGTTTTTTTTTTTTTTTCTATTTTTTTTAATTTTTTCTTTACTCTTTAGCAGTTTGATTATGATACAGTAAAAAGGTTTCCTTATAATGTCCATTAAATGTTTCACACAGTTCACTTCTTGATTATTTACTATGTTTTATTTTTCTACAATTGTTCCCTAGGTAGAAATTTTATATTTGTAGTGAGATTTCAATTATTTGAAAATGGGAACCAAGATGTTGTTTCTTCTTTTTTATCACAAAACAATGTAGGTACTTGGTAAAAGCACATTCATTACAAATGAATTAATACAATACACTAGCACAATGTATCTTGGCAGAGAGAAGAATGAGGCTCTGCCTTTAATTGAACCCAGCATGGGCTGAATGAACAAAATAGCCAACATTAAGCCAGGCAGCAAAGTACTAGTGGCAGGGAGAGATAACAAAGCTTAAGTGTGAACCAAGCTCAAATACATGTAGAACATTCTTTTAGTAATAGAGTTTTTCTTTGGCTATTAAAAGATAATTAGTCATTGCTTAGAAGATTCAAAGAACCCAAGACTATGGCTGTAGATACTAAACAGACAACACACTGCCACTTACATTTTACTTTGTATAGCATATCAGGGGAAATCCATCTCCCTGTAGTTACTCTAAGACAATATAGTGGTACCATCAGTAGGGTCATCTTGGAACAGCAAAGAGAAAGGAAGTTGTGTACCCAAACAGAAATTAAAGTTCTGTGATGATGCTTCTTTAAATGATACAGAAGCACAGATTTGCATTCAGACTTCTGTGTATTTTCCCTAGCATTCTGAGTTACCCATTTTAACATTTACTACATTGCCTTGAAATTACCTTTTATATTCTACATATTCTACCTCAGATATTCTTTACAGTTAAGAACATCTTGGGGGAGAGATCCAAGATGTCTGATTACCAGCAGCTCAGGATTGTAGTTCCCAGTGAAAGTGCAGAGAATGAGTGGACGCCACACTTCCAGATGAATTTTTGTTGCCCACGGACCAGGAGATTCCCAGTGGAGGAGACCCACTGGTCACCAGCATGACTCTCGTGGCCAGAGCAGCGGTTTTACCGGTGCCCTGGTGCGGCGGTTCTTGGTGTGGAATAAATGGGACTGGATGCCCTTTTGTTCGACGTTTGGAGCTCCGGGAAGGCAGAGTCGCCCATTCAGCTGATTGAAAAACGGACTGAAGAGGGAAGCCAGACCGGAGATTCCTGGGCAGAAAAGCACCACGAATTTCAATGCTGCTGTTTCAGCTGGTGAAGTAGGTTGCTCAGATTTCGGTGCTGGGAATCAACAAGTTGGATGTCCACTCAGAGACCCAATTCGAAAGTTGGCAATTACAAAGATGACAGGTGGATAAATCCACAAAGATGGGAAGAAACCAGCGTGAAAAGGCTGAGAATAACCAAAATCAGAATGCCTCTCCTTCTACATGGGATAACATTTCCCCATCAACAAGGGAACAAAGCCGATGGAGAACGAGTGCAAACAATTAGCAGAATTAGGCTTCAGAAGATGGATAATAAGAAACTTCTGTGAGCTAAAAGAACATGTTCTAACCCAATGTAAAGAAACTAAGAACTTTGAAAACAGGTTTGACGAAATGCTAATGAGAATAGACAATTTAGAGGAATATAAGTGAATTAATGGAGATGAAAAACACAATACGAGAATTCTGTGAAGTATGCACAAGTTTTAATAGTCGAATTGATCAAGCAGAAGAAAGGATATCAGAGGTCCAAGACCAACTTAATGAAATGAAATGAGAAGACAAGATTACAGAAAAAAGAGTACAAAGGAATGAGCAAAGTCTCCAAGAAATATGGGACTATGTGAAAAGACCTAATTTACATTTGATAGCTGTACCTGAATGCGATGAAGAGAATGAATTCAAGCTGGAAAATACTCTTCATGATATTATCCAGGAAAACTTTCCTAATCTAGTAAGGCAGGACAATACTCAACTCTAGGTAATACAGAGAACACCACAAAGCTATTCCTCAAGAAGAGCAACTCCAAGACACATAATCATTAGATTCACTAGGGTTGAAACAAAGGAGAAAATTCTAAGGGAATCCAGAGAGAAAGGTCAGGTTACCCATAAAGGGAAGCCTATCAGACTCACAGCGGATCTCTCAACAGAAACCCTACAAACTAGAAGAGAGTGGGGGTCAATATTCAACATCCTTAAAAAAAAGAACTTTCAACCCAGAATCTCATATCCAGCCAAACTAAGCTTCATAAGTGAAGGAAATATAAAATTTTTTCAAGTACTCAGAGATTTCATCACCACCAAGCCTGCTTTACAAGAGCTCCTGAAGAAGCGCTACATGCAGAAAGGAACAACCAGTATCAGTCATCCCAAAAACTTACGAAAAGGTAAAGAGTATCACCATAATGAAGACTATATCAACTAATGGGCAAAACAGCCAGCTAGCACTAAATGACAGTATTAAACTCACATATACCAATATTAATCCTAAATTTAAATGGATTAAATGCCCCAGTCAAAAGACATAGACAGGCAAATTGAATAAAAACTCAAAACCTATTGGTCCACTGTATTCAGACCTATCTTACATGCAAGGACACACAAAGACTCAAAACAAAGGGATGGAGGAAGATTTACCAATTAAATGGAAAGCAAAAAAAAAAAGCAGGAGTTGTAATTTTCGTCTCTGACAAAATAGACTTTAATAATAACAAAGACTAAAAGAAACAAAGGAGGACATTACATAATGGTAAAAGGATCAATGCAACAAGAAGAGCTAATGACCATAAATATATATGCACCCTATACAGGAGCATGCAGATACATAAGACAAGTTCTTAATGACTTATAAAGAGACTTAGACTCCCACACAATAATAGTGGGAGACTTTAACACCACATTGTTAGCATTAGACACATCAACGAGATAGAAAATTAATAAGGGCATCTATGACTGGAACTCAGACCTGGAACAAGTAAACTTAATAAATATTTACAGAATTCTCCACCCCAAGTGCACAAAACATACATTTTTCTCAGTATCACATTACACCTATTCTAAAAGTGACCACATAACTGGAAGTAAATCACTCTTCAGCAAGTGTATAGTATTTCACAGATTTAAATGAAATATTGGTTGGCTGTTTGTTTGTTATATTCTTCCCTTATTCCTTCCTGTCTCTGTGGTTAAGTACATTTATTGGCATAAAAGAGGTCTTTAATATCTGTTTTTAGATAGCATTCCAGCCTGTGCAATAAAGCAAGACTTCTGTTCTCTCTCCCTCTTTCTCTTCCTCTTTCTTTCTCTAAAAAAAAAAAAAAAACCATTTATCTTTTTTAATCTCAGCATATAACTTAATGCCTAGTATTAATGAATGAATGAATGTATTTACTAAACAAATACTTATTGAGCACAAAAAATAATGCCTGGGCCCTGTGTTGGGCACTGGGATTTCAATAGTCAACAAGGTATACAATGAGATTTGGTTGAACCAAAGTTCATTTCAGAATTTATCTATACGTAAAGAAGAAACAAATAATGTACCAAAATGCAAGTAAACAAAAATAATAATACAAACCAGAGTACTTTTCAAACAACTACGACATATCACTCACTAAGTACAGAAGAAAATAAAATTAATTATATCAAAAGACTTGCATCTTCATCATTAATATTTAAAAAAAAAAAGTAACATTGAACTAAGCTAAACACTGAAAAACAGGTTTTATCTTTATTTCTATCCTTTAAGAAGTAGCTATTATTTTTCAAAGCATGAACTCTAGAGTTAGGATGTGTAGGTTTAATTTCTGACTCCCATGTGTAATTTCTGTGACTTTGAAGAGTGCTGTACATTCCGCATACCTTAGCTGTTCCAACTGCAAAATGGTGATGATGGGATGATGACAATAGTACCTAGCTTGTAAAGTACGGTGTTGTGGGGATAGTTAAAATGGTAATACATGCAAAATGTTTACAATGATGACTTATTATATACTAACTTATAATTTTTCATTTCTGAGTAAGTGGAAGAAAGTGGACGTGGTAAAAGATTAAAAAAACTTTATGTTTGTGCCATTTATATTTAGAAAGTTTCAATAGAAAGAATGGAAGCTGCAATGAAGGACAACATAAATATGAGATTTAAAAATGATTTTGTGATGAGATAACAGGGATTGGATATGTGATTCAGAGTTATCACCATGCATGATGTATGTTTAAATTAACCTAATATATACAGGGAGGCAATGGAGTCTCCCAGTAATGGAATTTGAGTAGTGTAAATGATTGGGTTTTGTATATCTTCAGACACATCCTAGGTCTGAAGATTAATCGATGGGGGAAATTTCAGGAGAAAATTATAGGGTCCACTGAAGAGAATTCTCTCTTAGGAGAAGAACTCAACACAAGCTGGAATTGTCTACAGAGATTGGAGTTCAGAGTAGGATAATGGATCTGGGCATTGTGCATTCATCTTTACTTGAAGAAAACTTAACCTAGCCACAGAACATAGCATGCATAACCTAGAGGAAAACCAATAAGAAAATGCAAAGCTAAGAGTTCTTAAACCTTGATATCTAAGTGTTTGCCATTTAAAAGCTTTGTATAAAGAGAAGGGAATTTTTTCCTGTTTAAAGGGAAAGTCAAAGACAGAGTATGACCATTGGCCACCGATAGATCATTGATTAAATGCAGCAAAGAGAGGAAAGTCAGGAAAATGTGCATGACAGCAAAAACCAGCTGGAGTTGTTGGAGCAGGCTCCACGGCAGGGAGTCCTTAGCACTGCAGCTTCTTGCTTGGGTGGAGCCACTAGAGCATGGCCCCAAGGTGACAGATGGCAACCACGTGGAGGAAGGCCAAGGATATGTAGAGAGAGAATTTAAAGTTAGTTCCAGAGGAAGAAACAGAGTGAAGGAAGCATGTCCTGGAACAACCTAGTATCAAAATTTTGACCCCAAGGGATTATGAAACATCATCACAGAGATCAACTCAGGCAACTTTGTAATCACTTGTAGGAGAAAGTACTATACTTGTTCATGAATGCACTATAATTTCCCTGGGAGCATCTCCAGTTACCACAAAGAGAAAGGAATCTGGAAGTGTGTGTGTGTGTGCATGATTATGTAGGGTACTGCATGATTATGTTGGTAGTCCACAACCAACAGAAGTTGGGTGTAATATGACTATTACATTATCTATGTTCACAAGCTAGAAAGTAAATGATGGAGGTATTTGGATTGCAGTTAATAGATGACTAGAACAATCAATATAAAGCATAGAGTGGATTGTATAATGCACATTTACCACATCTCAGCTTAGACTTTGAATAACTCTCTGACTAGGGAGAAATCCTGTGACAACTTTCTGCCCCTACTACGTAGGCTGATGAAAATGATGGTGTTGGAAATACATACTCCTCTGCACCTCTTGCAACCAGAGAGTCATCTTATCCAAGCACAAATATTTAGATGCTCTTCCTGGACTTCAGACCTTGAGATGATGTAGAAGATATAGCTTTGGTTGCAGAATGTTTGTGTGGAGTATAAAGAGCAACAGCAATGTTCAGCCTGGGATGCTGCCCCGGAGAGTTCAGGGATGACAGCACAAAAATCTGGGCTCAAACAGAGGATTCTTGTTGGCAAGCACTTTAGCATAGCCCACCATCTTTGGTCCCTGGGAAGCTTTGTTCTCCAATCTTTCTTTTGATTTGGGAGCAATTACCTAACCAAAAATAGCCTTTGACTTAATTTTGTCAAAGCTGTTTTATTTTGTTTGCAATAAAGAATCCAAAGTGGAGATGTCTAAAACTTGTTAGTCACTGATTTGAGCCATTATAACAGGAATAAGAGCCCATGTCTTGGTTTTGTGGCCATGATAATCATATTAAAGGAAAAGTCTAGACATGCTCTTATTTGTTGAAAACAGCCTAACATGAAGCAGATAGTATAAGGTAGACCAGGAGCCAGAAAACGTTTCTGTATGTGAGGATTAGAAAAAAATAGCAAATATTTTAGACTTTTCCAGTCATGTGGTCTGTGTTGCAACTATGGAACTCTGCCATTGGGCGTGAAAACAGTCAGAGACCATATGTCAATGTACAAACATAATTGTGTTCCAATGAAACATTATTTATGGAAATAGGTAGCAAGCAAAATTTGGCCTGAATTTGGTTAAACTCTGATCTAGTGGAATAAACATGGGCCTTAAAAATTGATAGACTTATGTGACCCTAAAATTTCCTCATTCATAAACAGGCATCATAGTACCTCATGTATTACCCGAGGATTAAATTTAAGAGAACACATATTTTTAACGCACTTTGCTTTGGTTTACACATGTTGTTTCATAAAAAGTGTGCCACATATTAGAAGCTCAATATGTAGTTATTATTAATTATTATATATCCTGGAAGGAAAAGTTAACATTAATGTGTCGACAACACATGCACACACACACACTCACTCAAGTATTCACATTATTTTTCAAAGAATAGTGTTCTTTGCTAGAAACAATTTCCAAATAATACTACATAGGCTGATGGAAATGGTGTTGGACATACACCTCCTTCGTCCTAACCTTATACTAGGATACTCTTTATCCTAACCTTAACTGAAAAAGGCTACTGTATTTTTGTTGCATAAGTAGTTCTCACAGCCTCAAAATACTACCACATATAGTATTTCAACTGTTGGCCATTCTAGCTATTCCAAAACTGATCCTCTCATATATACATATTAATTAGAGGTATGAAGGAGGATGTAAGCTCAATTTACCACACAGATGTGAATAAAGAGGACATGTTTAAAATATGTTCACAGAAAGGGCTGTGTAAACAGCAACTAATTAAAACACTGTGGCACCTTGAGAATTCAACACATTTTTGATTGGCTCTGATAGTGCCTATTTTATGCAAACTGCAGAACTGAAAAAATGCAGAGAAGGGATCCATGCTATTGAATTTATTGGAGAATTTTTCCTGGCTAGTACTTTCACTTGTAATAGCAATTCATCAATTACATGCCCAATCCACAGTCAACAATGTCTTCTAATGGCTTTTAAAATAAAATTCTAGTAACTACCTGACACTCCCCTCCCCTGACCAGGGCACAAATGGCACAGTGACTTAAAAGGATATCCAATATTTATTTAGTATGTGTGATGGTTAATTTTACGTCTCAATTTGGAAGATATTTTTGAATGAGATAACATTTAAATTAGTGAAGTTTGAGTAAGCAGATTGCCCTCTATAATATATGTGTACCGATTAGTTAAAGGCCTGAATAGAACAAAAAGGCCAGCTTCCCAGAACAAAAGAGGCTTCTCTGGCAAACTACCTTCAGACTTCATCTGCACTATTGCCTCTCCTGGGTCTTCAGCTTTCCTGCCCATATTGCAGGAAAGCTCTTCTACTTCTGTAATCATGAGTCAATTCTTTACGATAAATCTCCTCAATGTATATAGATATATGTATATATATACATGTATATATATATGTGTATATATACATATATATATGTATGTATATATATACATATATATGTGTGTGTATATATATGTATATATATACACTACCTTTATCCTAACCTTATACTAGGATATATACATATATATACAAATGTATATGGATACACACACACACACACACACACACACACACATATATATATGAAATAGAACCAACCTTTTATTGGTTCTGTTTCCTATTTATCTAGAGAATCCTAATAAAATATCTAACAAAGCAGTTTCTTTCTATATTATGTACTTTATTTAATTTGCATGATAAACATGCACAATATAAAATAGTTTTGTCATCCTAATTTTTTTTGTTTCTTTGTTTTTCATAAATGGATAAACTGATGCACTCATTGGATAAATATCTGGGGCATGCAGCTAATAAGATTTGGAGCTAGGATTTGAAGCACTCTTATTCCAAATGTATCTATCTCACCAGGTAGATGTTATTGTTCTACAATTCAGAAAGTTGAGGATGGGGAAAGATAAGTAATGTGCTTGTCATCAAACAGTAACTAGAAAATCAATGCCTCTTTGATTTCAGATTTCATTTTAACTACTGAAATAGATTGCTAATGACACTTCTAAATGTAGAATCTGAACAAAGCAGATTTTATATGATATTAACATGTTATATTTACTGCTATAACATTACATACTTACATTACATACATACTTATTCAATTCTGATAGTAATAAAAAGCAAATATAAATAAAATATTTCTATTGCTAGGTTTCAACTAGTTGTTATTGCTCTAGGCAGGTAAATATCAGAAGCCTTTGCGTTCTATTGGGACATCGGTATTGTGTCCGTTTATAATTGCAGGCCTGCTGAGAAATACTGTGACCTAGATTTACATTAGGAAAGAAGCCAGAATCTATCAGCAAAATTTTCCAAATGTCTCAACTGTTACACACTTCTGACATTAAGGTGAAGGCAAATTGTTAAGAAGATGACTTTTCGTATAGCTTCCTAATATACTTAGCATAAAGGTTTTCCTGCTTTTTGAGTTGATCTGATTTGTGCTTGGAAACTTTATTATGTGATTTAGTGAGGGGTGCTCAGGGGTAATAGAGTTCCAACAATCTTCACGTCCAGGTTCTTAAAGCTGGGGTACTTAGACAAGATGATAAATGGTATCAGATTATAAAATCTGCATTTCACAATGGAGATGGGTGGAGTCGTGTGTTGAATTTTGGTTCACTCTCTCCCCACAAAGAGATATGCTGAAGTCCTGCCTTCTTGTACTTCAGAATGTGGAGTTGCTTTGGAAATAGATTTTTTATAGAGGTAATGAATCCAAAATGAGGATACCAGGCTGGGCTCTAATCCAATATGACTGGTGTCTTTATGCCAAGGGGAAATCTGGACCAGGCACAGACATACACAGAAGGAAGATGATGTGAAGAGCCAGGGAGAATCCCAAGGGAAGATGGAGGATTGACAAGGATCACAAAAGATTGCCAGCAACCACCAGAAGCTAGTAGAGGGAGGGAGGATTCACCTACGGGTTGCAGAGAGGGCATGACCTTGCTGATACCTTGATTTTGGACTCCAACCCTCCGTACTATGAGACAATGTATTTCTGTCCTTCTAAGTAACACAGTGTGTGGTACTTTGTATGGCAGCTGTAGGGAACTATTACAGCAAGCAAATACATAGTTTTCAGAAAAGAAGGTCATACTATTAATCATATTCTTCAGGGATACCTGATCCAAAAAGGATGAGAAGTCATTGTCTTTTTGTTGTTGTTGTTTTGAGACGGAGTCTTTCTCTGTCACCTAGGCTGGAGTGCAGTGGTGTGATCTCAGCTCACTGCAACCTCTGCTTCCCGGTTCAAGTGATTCTCCTACCGCAGCCTCTCGAGTAGCTGGGATTACAGGCATGCACCACCATGCCTGGCTAATTTTTATATTTTTAGCAGAGACAGGGTTTCACCATGCTGGTCAGGCTGGTCTAGAACTCCTGACCTCATGATCCGTCCACCCTGGCCTCCCAAAGTTTTGGGGTTTCAGGCTTAAGCCACCCCATCCGGCCAAGAAGTCATTGTCTTAGAGCAGTCTGGAGAAACATCTGGCCATATGCATAAGTCATAATATTCTTATTTTGCGAAATATTTCTGAGGCCTCATTCCAAGTATCTGAGTTTGTCTCAAAGGGCTTCATTGTTGTCTGATTTTACAAATTGCAAATAATTAATCTTACAATAGATACATTTCACGAGTGAAAGAAAGAAGTGGTCTTCTGAAGAGGCTTGTAAATAGTGAACAATTAAACAAATAACAGTTTGATTTTAATTGTAAAGTCAACACATATCATTTGAAAACATAAAATATAGGAAATTAGAGAAAAAAGTAAAACCACTATGCATACAGCTCTTAAACACTGTTTGCTTGTTTTCATCTTAGGTTATTTCCTTAGTAGGGGAGCTGGTGGTTTCATTAAACATCATTGTTTTGCTGGGTTTGATTTCTGCAGAAATGTTATCTGACTGGAAGAGTCCGGCTGTTTGAGGGGGTTCTAGGCAGGTGTTGCTCCCACCCCTCCACTTGGTCAACGATGGGAGTAAAAAGAACCTGCAAGGTGCTCCAGACACTGTGTGGGTAAGAAAAGGGGAAGAACTGTAGAAGCTGCTGGGTATGAGGAAGATGGGAAGATACAGAGAAATATCATAGAAAACCATTTATGGATTTTGTTCACGTGATGGACTGTGTGATCATGTATGACACTTCATATGGGAACTACAGTAAAGATCATTTTATATACATGCCTGACCTCATTTCACATTGTTCACTTAATACAAATTCTTGAAACAGGAATTACTGGGTCAAAGATATTAACGTCTTTGTATTATTGATACATGTTTTCAAGCTCACTTCCAGAAAGATTGCTTCATAATATATACCAGCATTGTGTAGAAGTGCTATTTTCAAAGTGGCTTACTCAGCGTTGAGAATTCTTTTCCTTATTGTGCACAATTTAAGAGGTAATAAATGAAACGTTGTTGTCTATATTTGTATTTTTAATTATTAGTAACGCTTGGCTTTATTCTTGTTAGCCATTTTTGTTTACTTGTATAAGAAATGTTATTCATCTTAACTTTCCATTTTGCTTTCTTGATCTACACTTTTAATTTTTGTATTCATTTTCTTAAATTACAAAATTATGTGTTCATGAAACACTCAAACCATGTAAAAATGTGTAAAGATAATACCACTTCCTTTCAATCTTTTTCCTTGGAGTACCATTTCAATAGCATGTCCTTGCTCATATCTATACTTGTATAAACATATATAGGCTGATAAAAGGATATATATATTGTTATTTTGTTTAGAGATGTTGATACATGCATCACTCTGCAACTTGCTTTTTACACTTAATCTTTCAGATTGATCCTTCTTCTAGGTCAATTACTGCAGACATAACATAATGTATATATATTTAATAGCCATGTATTATTTCTGAAAATAATATACTAAAATGTTTAAATATTTTTTCTCAATATGGATAATCAAAGTATTTTTAGTTAGTTCACATATTTGTTTCTTTGAATCATGATAAATGATGCCCAAAAAAACTAAATTTACTTACCCAAATATACATATAGCACAAAGATGTAAACATTCTTGTAAGCATATTTACATGCATATTCTTATATATTATTGCTTTTAGTTCTGTAGCTTAGGTTCCCTCAAAGTTTAGGTCTAAATAAATGATGAGGACTCACCTCATTCAAAAGCCAATAATTTAGGGTGGTATTAGGGAGCCTGACAGGATATATATATCCATTTCTGCAAACAAATGGCAATGTTCTTTACAGATTTGAAGAAATTTAGACATTTTTTATAATCTCTAAAACTCATTGATGTTCCACAGGAAAACCTTCAAAAGGCTAAATCATTTAACATAACAGTTTGTGGATTCTGATTTCTGACTCTAATCTTGGAATCTAACAAGAAAAATGTTTTTTGTCTTTGGAAATAAGAAAGTAAAAAAACTGATAGGAAGTAGGACAGGACAGAGTACAATTTTCTTTTAGTTCACAAAGTCTGGATTTTTGGCTTTCCTTAGAACTTTGATATACTGCAATGGGAAGAAAATAAATGAAGAGTATGTCTAAAGCCAATTCCATCTCCAGTTATTTACCATTTAAATTACAGTGGTAGGCAAGCTTCCAAATTAGAAAAATGCACTTCTGATTAGAGGATAAAAGAAGTGCAATGTTTAAAAGTTGATTTTAAAATAGGTCAAAGTAGCTATGGTCTGAGTAGCTGAGACTTGAACAATCTTAAACACCAAATGTGGTCATTCAAAGAAAATGCTGTTGAAGTTGCAGGGTAGATCTAAATAGAAAGAGGCTACCTTCACAGGATAGCTCAGTCAATCACCCTTTAGTACATAAAATCTGTTATTTTTAACTAGAAGCGTGCTTCAACATCTACCTGGAGTTCCTGTGAAAAGAATGTTGGCTGAAACTCTGATTCAGTAGGTTTGAAATGGTACTCAGCATGTATGTTTTGATTCTCAAATGATTGTTATGAGCAATTCTGAATGAAGATCCACAGCCTAAAATATTTATAGTAGTAAACTCCCCAGATTATTTGAATCAGAATCATCCTAGGGACATGCTAAAATATACTTTCCTAGGTCCACCTCAGATTTCAATTCAAAATGACAGGAACCAGACTTTGTACCAAATGCCACTGGTAATGACACTGAAGTTTCTGAAACACTAGACCTGCACAGTCCAAGAATAGCATTAAAGGTACTTGGCTTCACTGTTCTGGAGCAATTGTAAATGAGTTGAGATGTAACCAAAAGGCCACCAGCAAGTGTGAACACTGGTTGTAAGATTTAACAATCTGATATATCGAGTCAAGAAGAAACATTTTTAAAGGCTAAAGCTGCTTAAACATTACAGGATAGGAGTAGATTTTTTTTTTAAATCAGTGACTCTATGACTTTACTACTTACTAATGGTCCAGCTGTCTTCATGTTAAGATCTTCTCAGCATAGCCACTGGGTATCTGGGTTAAGATTCTTTTTGGTGCAAATTAAAGTAAAGCTTAGTGAGGGTGGGTGGGGTGGCTGGCACCTGTAATCCCAGTACTTTGGAAGGCTGAGGTGGGTGGATCACTACAGGTCAGGAGCTCGAGACCAGCCTAGCAAATATGGTGAAACATCATCTCTACTTAAAAAAAAAAAAATTAGCCAGTCTTGGTGGCACATGTCTGTGATCCCAGCTACTGGGGAGGCTGAGACAGTAGAATGGTTTGGACTTGGAAGATGTAGGTTGCAGTGAGCTGAGATTGCGTCACTGCACTCCAGGCTGGGCAAAGAAGCAAGACTCCCTCTCAAAAAAATAAAATTAAAATAAATAAATAAATAAATAAATAAAGCTAGTGACAAGTAATCTGAGGAATTAATTTAAACAATTTCAGATGATGTTGAGAGGACTTGATCATAAAGATAAAGGAGTCTCCATTGGAAACTTTTATTATCATGTCAAATCTCTGAGAGAGAGAATTTGGGCAAGGATTTCTCCCTTGATCTGAAAAAATGTGGAGGAAGACTAGAGTAGAAACATAGCAGCTGGGGCCATTCTTGGTAATTCCCAAAGCAGAAGAGATGATTTTGATTCTTAACTAGAGATTTAAGAAATATGTAGAGGAGACCCATAACACTGAGGTCAAGCTAAATGTTTACAGATACGTAAAACGAGTGTCACTTGTTATCTGAAGTTCGTCTGTTCCTAAGGGATTTGTATGCCCTCTTTACCATGTGCCTAGAAATAAAGTCTAGATAGTGATCTCAGGCCTTTTATTTGTGTTAAATGTTGTGATTTGGTTGTGATTATTTCCCTGACCTTGTAAATGCCCCAAGAGGGGAGATTGGGTCTTGCTTAACAAGTACAACCTCCATAATGTGCACACATAGTATAGAGACTCACACGTAATTTGCTGAACAACTTGGTTACAGGGTTACCCGAATTTTATCTACAAACTCTTCAAGTCTGCTTAAGTTTCTACCATAAGAAATTCTCTGTAGTTAACAGCATTGATATTTTGTTGCCTCTTCTTGACATCTGCTTGGTGGTAGGTTAACTTTCTCTGTGCTTTACTTAGTTTTCCAACAAAACTTTTGAAACCTGTCTGCCTTTCCTTCTCGTTCACTCAAAGAACAGCTCCTGGGAGATGCCCTGGAGTGTCTGGTGTGTTCTTGTAGATTGACTTGACGTCATTTCACATAATTTCCAGAACTCTTTCTCTCAAGGATTTCTGCTCTCATTAACCATCTGCGCTATAGTCACAATTCTTAGCCCTCCCAGTCTTCTAAGACAGTAATTTTTAAACTTTATAAATGATGGGGGAATCCTGCAAAGATGCACATTCAAATTTAGGGGTTCCTGGGAGGTGTTGGCTCTCTGCATTTCTAATAAGCTCCCAGCGAATGCAGCTGCTGCTGGTTCATGAACTACGCTTTGAGTAGCAAAAGCCTAAGGACCCTCCACTGTCCCAATTTCCCCCTCTTTCCTCATCGTAAAGAATCTTAAAATTTATACATTTTTAGTGAGGAGAGTCTAACACAGCTCATTTTGTTGGCCAGTGTCAATTTACATCACTGAATTGGTTTGCCACTGTGCGGTTGACTAACAAGGGAATCACTTGTTTCTTCTCTTCAGACACTGTAAAGAGAATTTTCTTATGCTGTGCCTCCACCCCTGCAATCTCTTTTTCTTCTTAAGTGGTGAGAAAAAAAATAGGATTTGTCAAAATATATTGCTAGGAAGGCACTGCCCTTTGATAAAATGTTATCTCTGTGCAGTTTTCCACATTCCCCTCGTAAGCATTTGGAATTAAGTGAGATTGAGTGTGCAGTTGAGTGTAGAGTACAAACCACCTCTAACTAACAAAGGAACATCACAGTGATGAAACTGTACTGAACCCAGTCACTTCATGAGCTTTACAGGTGCACAAACAGCTGACACATGACATTAAACACGAGGGGCAGTTCTCCACTGCAATGTTGAGACACATAGCATATCAAAGAGGGGTGAGGGGTGTGTTCTGAGCACTTTGTTAGTAACACTAGTAAAATAGTATTATACTCATTAAATAGTATTAAATTGAGTATTCTCAATTTTGATTCTTTTCTCCTCTAGTTTATTCTCTATCTTCAATAGAGAATAAGATTATTCACATGTACTGATTCCAACAATTTTTAAAGTACTTTCTCTGACTCAAGGTAGAACAAGGAATTCAATGATGCAAAAATATGACTGCAAGTTCTATCCAATTTCTTTTATTTTTCCCATGAAGAGTATAGATAAATTTTTTGACAGGAAACTAAAGCACCTTTATTTCTTCATCCCTTTCTACTAATTTTAAATAACACATAAAGAAGAAATTGGAAAAGTGAACCTTCTCAATTTGTGGAAGAGTATAGTTATAGGACTTATAATTTCAGCTGGGTGCAGTGACTCATGCCTGTAATCCCAGCACTTTGGAAGGCTGAGGTGGGTGGATCACCAGAGGTCAGGAGTTTGAGATCAGCGTGGCCAACATGACGAAACCCCATGTCTACTAAAAATACAAAAATTAGCTGGACGTGTTGGTGTGCACCTGTAATCACAGCTACTCGAGAGGCTGAGGCCGGAGAATTGCTTGAACCCAGGGGGCGGAGGTTGCAGTGAGCCGAGAGCACGCCATTGCACTCCAGCCTGGGTGACAGAGTGAGACTCCATCTCAAAAAACAAACAAACAACAAAAAACTAAAACTTGTAATCTCAAGTGACTCCCAAGAAATGGTTTCAAGACTTTCCAACGCCTGAAATCTTGGCAAAGGAAACATGAGTGGAACCAGCATAAATGGGAGGAAGCAGAGTAGCTGTTTAATGGAAAATGGCTCACACGTGACTTCAAAGATTATCAACTCCTACAGTACCAGGGAAAGGTTCTTTAGGTGTGTAATTTTTCTCTTCCTCCTGTTCTTCTTCCTCTGCCTTTTGGTTTACTTTTGTTCCTAGGATAAAGGAGTGTGACAACTGAACTCATATTGAATGTGAACTGTAAGCACATGGTAAAAGACCACGGTACACCCTGTTTATTTATGGAAATGGAGCACACTTTACCAGAGCAGAGTTGAGGTCATTTTCAACCACATTCTTAACACATACAAAACTATCATTAGAACAAACTAAATTTGTGATGTTGTCTATGAAAAGAGGTTTCTCTAAATTTGCTGAGTGTTTCTGTTGAGCTGGACTTGAAGGAAACCAGGTTGTCCAGCAGAAATGCAGCTATGGAGCAATCGATTCAGCTGCTTAGGGCCAGGTGTCGTGGCTCACACCTGTAATCCCAGCACTTTGGGAGGCCGAGGTGGGTGGATCAGGAGGCCAGGAGTTCAAGACCAGCCTCACCAATATGGTGAAACCCCGTCTCTATTAAAAATACAGAAGAGCAGCCAGGCGTGATGGCAGGTGCCTGTAGTCCCCCCTGCTCAGGAGGCTGAGACAGGAGAAACGCTTGAACCTGGTAGGCAAGAGGTTGCAGGTAGCTGTGGCCTCACCACTGCACTCCAGCCCGGGCCACAGAGCAAGACTCCGTTTCAAAAAAAAAATGTTCAAGCAATGAAAACATGAACTTTCAACAAAGCGCAAGTGTCTTGATTCAGGGGTTGTCTTCTAGATTGCAGAATATTTCAGTTAACTTGAGGTTCAAATGTGTGCATAAGGGTATTTTCATAATTAAACTCAAACCTTTTAAATTCACTAAAATCCTCTTAATGGATAGAAATGGCTTAGCAGTAAAGATGGACTGTACCAGGAAAGGCAAGGAATTAATTTGCCTTCTTTTATAAAGAATTCTTTTTTTTTATTTCTAATATATCTATCAACAAATTATTCTAATATATCTATCAACAAATATTTGTATCAACAATATACAAATATTTGCTTTGTGTTTGTCTTTTGTAAGATACATTTCTAGATGGTCATTGCTCTATTTTTTCTTCTGTGAGCAGAAGTTTAAACCTTGTAAGAATGAAATCTTCATTTTATATTAAGTTATGGCATAGATGACATTAATAGTGTATCTGAGTATGTGTGTTAGTATTAAACGTAAAATAAAGACTTCCATATCAAAATACTACTGAAAGTTTTACTATAGTAATCCCTGTCTAAATACTGGATCTCCTTGTGTACAATTCTTACCTCTGTATTCAAATTTTGTATATTTGAATTCATTTCCCAAAGCCCTATGAATTTTTGTTCTAACAGATACAACTTATTCTTCTTTTGAGTATTTAGAAGAGAAGAAACATAAATAGTAGGGAGTGGTATCAACAGAAAGTGGAAGCAAATTTTTGAGGCATGTTCAGGATAGCCTTTTCTCTGGCAACACTGGGAGAGATTCAAAGTTAAGTTCTCTGGGGTGCAGTGGCTCATGCCTGTAACTCCAGTACTTTGGGAGGCCAGGGTGGGTGGATCATTTGAGGTCAGAAGTTCAAGACCAGCCTGGCTAACATGGTAAAACCTTGTCTCTACTAAAAATATAAAACATAGCTGGGTGTGGTGGAGGGCGCCTGCAATCTCAGTTACTTGGGAGACTGAGGCAAGAGAACTGCTTGAACCCAGGAGGCAGAGGCTGCAGTGAGCTGAGATGGCACCACTGCACTCCACTCTGCATTCGACAGAGGGAGACTCCATCTCAAACAAAACAAAAAATATTAAATTTGATCTACAACCAAACTGCCATGCTGTAAGGGAGGAAGAGGGGACAATTTTAAGAAGCTCCTGGAGGGTTCAGTCGACTCTAAAATACTGGAGTCAATTTCTGAGTCAGCAAACCAAACATATGAAACATTTAGTGGGTGGCAGATGGGGAGAGTTGTCTATGTCGGGGTTTCTGCTAATCTTTGTTTCAGGTGCTCTGTGCTAATTATCCTTTTTAACCTTTGCATCAGTTTTATAAAGTGGGTATCACTTTTGTTTTATATATTTAAAAAATTTAATTAACAGAAATTAAATTTAAACTTTAAGACTTTATTTGTATGTTTGGATATAATGTCAGGCAAGCAAAAACAATGACATATAAGGTCTCAGTCTTGAGAATAGGAGGATACTTTTAAAAAATTATGCCTATTTGGACAACTACCTTTTATTTAGCATTCGTCATTCCTTGAGTTGGTGTTCACCACGTTTCATTAACTAACAAATAGTGACTTGTTGTAACTCTCCCTTTCTTGTCATATTTAAGAGCAGTGTTTGCATCTTAGGCAATAAGTTAAGTGAGTTTTTACATTTTAAAGTTTTTCTTTTTTTTTTGAGATGGTGTCTTGTCCTGTCCCCTAGGCTGGAGTTCAACGGTGCAATCTCAGCCCACTGCTACCTCTGCCTCCTGGGTTCATGTGATTCTCCTGCCTCAGCCTCCTGAGTAACTGGGACTACAGGCACACATCACCATGCCTGGCTAATGTGTGCATTTTTAGTAGAGATGAGGTTTCACCATGTTGATCAGGCTGGTCTCAAACTCCTAACCTCATGACCGGCCCACCTCGGTTTCCCAAAGTGCTGGGATTACAGGGGTGAGCCACTGCACCCTGCCTACATTTTTTCTTATGAAGAGTTTCATTTACTATATTTTCATAAACTATAATGAAAGATTTAAAGAGGCAGAAATGTAAGGGTACTTTTTGTATGCATCATCCTGTTATATTCTCACAAAACTAGAGATGTGGGTCCTATGTCAATATAATAAATATAAGAATTAACACATATAGTTATTATATGCAGTACTCTTCTAAGCACTCTATGTATAACTTATTTAATACAACACCCCTTTGAGGTAGGTATTACTAGTACTTTAGTTTGACAAATGAGTAGGCACAATGAGTTCAAACATTTTGCCAAGGATTATAGAGCTGATAAGAGGCAGAGTTGTGTTTTAAACCCAGGCCATCCTGAGGGGATGTATTCTCTTCCTGGGTCCACAAAGGGGCATAGTTTCAAAGACA
This sequence comes from Plecturocebus donacophilus, assembly GCA_004027715.1. Classification (NCBI taxonomy): domain Eukaryota; kingdom Metazoa; phylum Chordata; class Mammalia; order Primates; family Pitheciidae; genus Plecturocebus; species Plecturocebus donacophilus. Next base: position 32,282 of record PVKP010001807.1, read on the forward strand.
AGAACCTCCACCCACCTCTCCATCTTGGATCTTAGAGGTCTCTGTTTAAACTTTCACGCATTGGAAAATATCAAAGGTCAATCACTCCAGCAGAAGTTTAAAGGAACTCCTTTCATAGGATGGGAAACCTAAATGGAGTGGGAATTCCTCCCAGGTTAAATGTTCCCATCCCCTTATCAGAGAGGACTCCACATCTGGATCCCCTTCCACAAAGTTGTGGGAGCTGCTTTTCTCTCTATCCATTTCTTTCTCCTTTTCTTCTCTCTCTCTGCCTAAATAAATCACTTTCTGCAAAAGTCTTTGGGGTCTGATATTTATTTACGAATGCACCATGCTTGGCGGCATCCCCTCTCCCATTCTTGGGAGATTGAAGGACCAAAAGCCTGGAAGAACACATCCTGAGGGGGAGCTGAGCCTCCACTATGCCCGGAACCCGGCCACAATCTGACACCAAAATCTGTGTTCACATCTATCATGCTATGATTTTCAACTTCTCTAAATACATAGTAATCCTTGCCTCTACCAGATCCTCATTGGTCATGGATTTATTTTAAAAAATATTAAAATACTATGTGTCTTACTTTAATATTTAGATGAAAAGAAGAATGGGAAAATTCTCAAGAGAATTTTCTCAAAAGTAAAGTAAAGTATTTTTCTCAAAAGTAAAGTACTATAGCTTGTAATCATACAATCTGGGAAGGAAAAATATATTTCCCTTTATTGTATTACTTTCTGCTACCTCTCAAAAATACCAAATTCATCTCTAATCTGTTTTTTTTCTACCAGCTGGATATGTTTAATAGTTTATGTCTCTAGTAAAGAAGTAATTAACTCTTCCAGAAGCATTTCCTGAGCACCTCCTATTTTGAAGTTATAACTTCATCTATTAATATAAAGATAAGTTAGAACAGAAAAAACGATGATTTACTAAACTAAAATTAAAAGCTATTAAAACATTGATAACAATTAGAAAATTTTACTCTAAAAAACCCAAAGCAATGTGTTTGTCTAAGGTTAAAAGCAAAAAATAAAAAAAAAAAAGGAAAAACAAGAAAATTGAAAAACAACATACTCTTAAGACCAGAATAAATGATGTGGTAAGTCCATCAGGCCAGCATAAGAGAGCCTGCTGGGTTATCATGAAAGTAACAGAAACTCAGTGAGAGCGAATATCTCACGTTTCATGATTCATTTAAAGCCCTAAAAGGAGATGATCAGAATTAAACTAACAAATATGTTTTAAAAACTAATTGATAGAAGATATGTCATGAAATCAAGAAGATCAAATTATAAAGGCTTATGACTTTCATCAAATCAGCAAATTCCCACCAGCCAATCATGTAATCTGAATTAATAATTTATACTGGCATGTAAATTAGGTCATTTTTACTGGCAGTATAATAGTGAGTGTCATGTTATAATTACTGGTAACAACAGAAGTCCTTTGGGACTAGTATTTATTATCATTATATTCACACGATTTTACTCTTCAGCAACCAGTCTATTGTTTTGATTTATCAGAGAGTTATAGCTCTGTTTATTAGAAACCTTTATCAGTAAAACACCTTATCCAATTAGCCCTGGTCTGGACTATACAAGCCAGAACCCCCTGAATGGGAAAGACCGTCACTGAAACCAGTGGTAACATTTCACAAAACCAGTGGTAACATTTCACAAAACCAGTGGTAACATTTCACGGAACCAGCAGAATGGAATCCTGGCAGAATGTGATGGCTCTCCATTACATACACATTTGAAGCCAATAAAATACCTTTGAAATATATTGAATAGGTCAGATTCAGAACTAAGTTTAACAACCATCCCTGCTAGCCTAGGACTGAGAAGTCTCCCAGGACATGTGATTTTCAGTGCTAAAACTGGGACAATCTCACGCAAATAGGATTAGGCAGTCATGCTATGAAAAATATACTCAAGTTGATCCACCAAAGCTGTGTCCCTTCAAGGCACCAATGTCATTTGTTTTTAATCATTAGTCACTGGCATAAAACTGGCATCTTTCTGTAGCCAACAGTCACAGTTTTCTTCCAATTCTCTTGGAAATACTCAGTATTATGGCTTGTCATTATATACAATTAGAGAGAAAAGAAAGGTTGCAATTATTCATAGACTTAGTCATGTGGAGGTGAGGATAGCAGAAAGAGGGGGAATGTAAATGGTCAAAGTTTGTTTAACAGCATCAACCAACGTGGTTTTCATGACTATCTTTAGAATGTGAGAATGACAAGATGTAGGAATTAGGGTATATATTATCACAAGTTTCAAACATTGTTAAAAGCTTATCTTCATGATTAACAGAATTTTTAAAGTAGCCAAGGATCAAGACCTGAGTCAAAGTAAAATCAATTATCTGATGTATTGCATGATGTAGATATGGTTGTGTGGTCCCACCGGGTACTAGCAAACTCAGGCATCAATCAGCTGAGTAGCTGCATAAATGCTATAAGGACAATGCTTCAGAAGCAACAAATGCTAAGATAAGAACCTGATTTCTCAAACTTTACAAACTTAAAGTACAATAAAAAAAGAAAATCCCCCCCGCAAAAAAAAAAAAAAAAAAAAAACAAACAAACAAACAAAAAAAACTTTACAAACTGATCTCCTTCAAGGTAAGTGATTATTTTCACCACTGGGTGGCCAATAAATCCAATTCAGTTGTGTGCTAATATTTACTGTTGATATTGATACAGTTAATATAATATGAGAAGCTAATATTCATATTATGACAGTCATCATGTTAATTTCCTCTAACAAGGAAATAGAAGCAAACAAGAGATGGGTCTATTTTCCCTAAAGGTCATGGTTCATTGTGACTGGTTACATTAAAATGCTTCATACTTTTTTTAAGGTCAGTGCTTACACCTCAAAGAAAGTGGTAATAGAGCTCAATATTCCTATAGTAGCTTAGGGAAAACTGATTCTTATAAAGTTTCAGACAAGCTTAATAAAAATTGCTCTATTACTCCATTTCCCTTTAACAGCAGAGAACATTTTTCTTCCATAGAATTATTGTAAAAAGGTTGTATCAGCACTTTGCAGATTGAGATTCCAAGGTTCTAAGAAATTAGGTTATATTCAAGGTTACCTGTTTCTGCAGAATGACTAGAAGTCATGTCATTTGAATACATAAATGTCATTTATTTTGAAGAATATATTTATACTTTGGTCTCGTCTGTAACCAACTGATAGTAACCTTGATTCCAGATCCAGATTCATTGTTATTAATACCATTATATGTAAAAGTACTGACTATAAAATTAAGTGGGTTAGTACTAGGAGTATTTGACAGCCTTTTGCTAAATTCAAAAAGACTACATGGCAATATACTTCCTGCTAGACAGCTGTCCTCATAAAAAATCTGCTCTCACAAGAAGCATCCTTGTTGACCAGCTGAATGACCCACTTGTGTCTGGGCAGAAATCCATTCATTCTAGAGCCAATACATTGCTGGGAAGCAAAAGAAAAACCGCTCTTTTATACTCATACTTTACAAATAATAATAGAGACATAAAAATCTGGACTTCATTAGTTTAAATTTGACATCCTTAATCATCAATAAAACAATAACACAGAAAAAGATGTGAACATTCCCAACATTTTATGTGATATCTTCCATTTTTCTAATTCATTTCTCCATGGAACTAATGGGGAAAGAGCTTTGCTTTTGCTGGTTTCTTTGTGAAAACAGCAAAGCTATAAGGAATTCTCTTTGATTAGTATAGGTTGGTTCTCTTTCTTACACAATATAAGAATTCTTTGCTCTCAAGGAAAATTAACCTTAAGTAACTGATGACAAATGGATAAAAAGAGGTAATGTCAGCCTCATTCTGTGAAAACAGGAAATACACAGTTTAGAAACAGATATGGCTAAAGAGTTGCTGTCAGAATTCTTTGCCATCCTAGAGCAACTATGCAGACTGCCCTTGGAAACTGTGTTAAGTCTTCCTAATTCAGAGAGTTATGACTGTCCTGCTCAATAAAGTCTCTTAATATTAGAGTAGATGTAGAAAATAACTATATTTTAGCCCATAGCCTTTTATGTTATTTTATTTATACACTGAGGACTTTTCCTAGGCATACCATGTTACTCAATTCAAAAGGCCTAGATGAAGAAAAGTGAATACGTTGTGGCTTAGTAAAAAGATAATGAATAATACTGAACTAAATTCAACTGGCACTTCTATCGGTTATGAGGGATTGATACTTTACATGTTATTTATCCCTTTTGCTTAGTCTTCATGTACATAAAATTAGTTAATGCTACTTCATACTGTTGGTAACAATATTTAATCAGAACACGTATAGGGTGCACAGGGCCTGGTCCAAAAAATATTTGTTTTATTTTGGTTCAAATATATAAATTTATTTAGTTCAAATAATATAGGAAATCTCTTGACTTATTGAACCTTCTTGCCTATACAAACTTCTTAAAGATGTTTCCCTGATGACCCAAGCAAATAAATATTTCTCCTTATTATGAATGCTTATACACTTACATCCACTTTGACCTAAAATATACTCCTCGTAGCCTGTCTTATATTACAGTATTGATTTCTTTTTGTCCATTTGGGAGTCTTCTCCCCACAAGATCATGTCCCTTTTTGGGACACAAGAACTATAGTTGGTATTTTCACATAAAATACCTTACCCAGCTTTCCTCCAGCATAAGATTGTTTTGTCTTTAATTGTAACATGTTTGTTGAATGAAGAGTAGAACCACCATCTTAGATTTGGCACAAAGTGATGGAAACAATAGTTGAGAAAGTTTTCACATGTTGTTTTATTTACAACCCATAGTAATATATATAAACCATTTAAAAAACCTGAAAGTCAATGTAACAAAATACCCACATACAAAGGATTGTAGGGGCCTTAGAACACTTAAATAGGATGGGTGGCAAAGAAAGGGCTAGAGAGTGACCCGAATGTAATGCCAAAAGAAAAAGAATTCAGAAAAAGATCGACAGATTCCTTGGGCTAGGGTGGTTGTAGAAGGGGCTTTATGCCCCTTTTTTGTGAGAATGCAGGCTGGAACAACCTTTAGCATATTTTCTTCCAACTGAGAAGGTGGTAAGATAAAGTGGTACAAGAGAGATGATTAAGGTCTCAGTAAAGATAATTTCTTTTAATATTCATTTTAGCCGTGCCTCAGAAGGGCATAACTTTCTCATTTGGGGACCCAATTTTGTGTGTTTCCTATCCAGTTGCTTTTAATCAGGCCCTAAAAATCACTCTAAAGAGCAGATTTTCTGCTTCTTATGTGAGGTTTCTTGAGTCCTCTGTGGAAAATGCAGTACATTTAGTAAGTAAATATAGCTTAAAGTGAGAATCACAAATGTCAGCTGCTTTCCTGGGAATGAATCCCAACTGGAGCGTGTCCTTTCAGAGGTATTAGTAGCTTGGCGTTTTGGTAATTCTTTTCCCTTGAACTTTTACAGGGTATTGCTGCTTTTGATTACCAGCAAGAGTGGAATGTGAAGTAAATCAGGTTGTCTCCTTAAACCAACTTCTGTGGCTCTCTAGCCATTCTGTTGGGTTTGGAGACAGAATCATGTAAACGAACAAAGGTGACCAAGTACGCACAGAGGGCTCCTAGGCAAACTGGCCATACAGAAGAGTTCTTGCCTCCCTTCCTGTGGGACATTGATAGAGTAATCCTAAATACTCTGATTAGTACTCTGTGCTTTTGTTGGGAGTGAAAATAACAGCAACAAAAGCCAGAAGGCACCTGCTATTCCTACAAGTTTTTTTTTTACTCTTTTCTTTTCACTTTCCTTCCCTCACTCCCTCTAACTTTCCATACGCTTTTCTCTGAATGACTAATTAAAACATTTCACCAGATTTTACAAAAGGCAACAAATTGCTTTTTCTTTAGAGGAGTTTGCCAAGTATTATCACAGAAATGATTGTAAGTTTCTTGAAGTCAACCTTCAGATACATTATCCTTTTCTGTCTATTTCTAGAAATACATTTTGCAATATCATTGTTATTACTTGGATAATATGCCTATATATTAGTTACATACACTGTCTGAAAAACTAGGTATCTAACCCAAACATTAAAAAATCAAGTGTTTACTCTGGCATTGAAGATATTTGCTAATCTGCTTTTCATCTCTAACACAGTATTTGGGACGACAGCTATATTTCCAATGTTAAATGTTAAAATCCCTGACCTAAATGTACAGATCTGCAGTTTTCTTCTTTCAATTCATTGCAATATTTATTATTTATCAAGTGTTTAAAAAGTTTGTTTTTAATCTTGATTAATTTTTAAAAGTGAGTTGTCAATGTTTGTATATGTATGTGTTTTAAGGAATCCAAAAAATTGAGTTCAAAAATAAACTATGCATTAATAGCTTTAATTTAGAAAATTTTCTAAAATTTAAATTCCTAATACCCAAATAACATGAACAACCCTTCCTTCTTTTTAAAATTGATATGGGCATGAAATTATACATGTGTACTATTTTTATAAATGTTATAAAATTCCGTATATTTTAGTTATTTTTATTATTTTTCAACCATAAAAGGGTTCTAAATTGAATCAACATTAATTATATTTAAAATTATAGAAGATAAATATTCATTTCTAAGATGTTTTGTGATAACCTATATCTTTGTAGATAGATAATTACTTAATTTTCATTCAGATTTATTTTTTCTAAGAGAATACTTTTTGTCAAATCTTGTGATAGTTGCTTACAATGTCAAAAGATTTATTTTGCAATTACCAAAAGTATTAGTATCTAAAATTAAATACTAGTTTCACTTTTACAAATAATACAGGGCATTGTTACAGGTTATTTCTAATTACAGTTTCTCATTTTCCATGCTACTATTAACTAATATTTTCAATCATCTTCTGTTTAAATGTCAACAGAGTCAATGTGGCTATTTTCACATCATTTTACTGTTGAGGATTATTTGGATTCATCTATATTGTTTACCAATTTATTTGATGAGCCATTTATTAGAGGAAAGATCACAATCTTCCATTTGTGTCAAATTTCTTATATTGAATTATCTACTTTGGTGCCTGAATTAGACTGAATTTGTTTTTTTGTTTGTTTGTTTTTTGGGTTTTGTTTTGTTTTTGTTTATTTGTTTGTTTCTTTGTTTTGAGAAAGAGTCTCTCTGTCACCAGGATGGAGTGCAGTGGCACCATCTCGGCTCACTACAATGTCTGACTCCCTGGTTGGAGCAATTAGCCTGCTTCAGCCTCTGGAGTAATTGGGATTACAGGCACGCGCCACCATGCCCAGATAATTTTTTTACATTTAGTAGAGATGGGGTTTCACCGTGTTAGCCAGGATGGTTTCAATCTCCTGACCTCATGATCAGCCCACCTTGGCCACCCAAAGTGCTAGGATTATAGGCGTGAGCCTCCACGCCTGACCTGAATTATTGGATTTGTAAGAGTAACAAATCTTGATTCTTGTTTGTCCAAAAATGTCTTAATTTTACTCTCATTCTCTAATAATATTCAAGAATATCTGGCAAAACTTTATTTAATGGTAGATCTAAGATTTAAGCAAAGATGGGGGTAAGGCTTTTTTTTTTCTTTTTCTTAACTAATAGACAGAAAAGGACAATGTATCTGAAGGTTGACTTGAAGAAACTTATAACCAATGCTGTGATAATAGTTGGCAAGTATCAGGCAAGTGTCTCAAACATATGTTTTTTTTTAGCAAGATTGTTAGCTGTTTGGTGGGAAATTGTGCTGCTAACTTTTTCTCCAACATGATTAGCAACTGACAGAAGCTGAGTAACTAGAAAGTGCTCAATTAAAAATATAAATATTAATTCACGAACTCATGAATTTCTAACACTGAGAACTGGACAAAATGTAACTGGCCTGTGTGTAGCAATAGTGATTAATCACTTGAACCTTTGCTCCTTGTGACTTGATGTTTGCTATGACATTTATATGATTTTGAATTATAATAAGCCAGCCCAATAATCATAACTATAAAAATACCAGCATGTAAGGTTACCATTTTCTCAGCTGCTAATAAGCATGGCATATTTATCCATAGTTGGTTCAGTATCAGGCTATGTTGGATTTTTGCACAGCCATAGTTGTGATAGATATATGATTGTGTGAATGGTCATCCATGTAAGGTCAGGCTGGCCCAAATCTTCGATATGTTGATTTGCTGATTCTATCTACTTACATTTCCTGAGTGGTTATGCTATATTGCTTGGTACGTTTTATATAGTTCACTAAGATTGTAGACTGAAGAGCAGAGTGAAACTCATCCACTACCTAAACTACATATTTCCAAAGTTGCAAAGCTAGCTAATTCAACATAAACATCACTAATTAAATAGAAAATGCTGATTGAGCACCTTTTATGAGCAGACACTATTTTAAAGATTCTACATGTACAGAAATGTAATTCTACTAAATACAGAAGCTGGGTATCACTGTTAAGTATAATTCTACATTTTTTCAGTGTTTCATGATTGAGCAGTGGTCAATTTGAGAACTGTCGGAATCTAACATCAATTTATGGTTTTAACCCTATTTTACTGCCTACCCCAATTTCACTAATAACTGTTTTAAACATTTGTATTTGGTGGGAGATAGAGGTAAAGGAGAGTAGCCCATGCCTTCATGCAATTACTGGTATGAGTTTTTACACTTACTTTCTGTTTGCAAAGGAATACCCAACACCTTGATGGGGGTGAGAGAGAACTGGAGAGATGGACGTATGTCACTGTACTATAGAAATAAACATTATGCTCTGATTCTTTTGATCAAACCAAATGAGCCAATTCCACTTTTAACTTCCTTAGAAAAACTGCAAGTCTCAAACTACTTGCTGTGCTGTGGAATTGTTAGTGGAACAATCACTTTGGCATTACAGTAGCAGTTGTCAGAGGAGCTCCTTACAAAGCATCTGCCATAGATGATTCATACCTTCCACATTTACAAGAAAAATTCTGTTTTTCCTTGAACGTTGAGAAAGTCCTTGAACAGTTACTAACTTATTTCAGCAGATGCAAGAGGCTGATTAAATACTCGAAACATGGCTCCTTTTTCTGACCACCCTTGAGAATCATCCTTGATAAACAGTATCAGCAGCTGCCACACGGGCTAGTCACATGGCAGGAAAGCATGTTTTACATCTCCCTCTGCCCTCTCTGTTAGAAACATCAGAGGCCTAAGTTTTAGCTTTTTTCATCTCTGGGCCTGGTTGGAGCAGACAGTGGCAGTTGTGCCAGAATGTATGATGGTTTAATAATGTTCAGAATTGCTTCATGGAAGCCAGAGACAATAATCCTTGACCTGGATATGCTGATGCTTTTAGACTCCTGGAATGGAAAAGGGAAGGCAGTGATTTTTAATATATTCCTTCTCCTTTATTACCAAATCTCATGCTATTGTGGGTTTAAAAATAACAGTTACAGGTATTTATTTTTGAGAGGCTAAATGCTTATTGATGTTTATATCTCCCCAGATGAGGTGTATACTGGTATGTATTTGGAGGATAGTGGGAGTTTTCAGCACTTTGTATATATTTTGGGAACAAATGTTTATGTATATCCTGAGGCTAACACTGTGGGACAAAACAATGGTGTTTGCAGATCGATCTAATTCCTAATAAAAAGGAATGTTAAGAGCAGCAGTATTATTACTTGAACTGTGATTTGTGTGCCTCAAAATTAAACTGATTAGTCGAGTTGTCTTTTAATTTTAGTTTTGATATTATAACCACTTGAGAGTGCAATCTACAATCTGACATTTTAAAATATATATATTTAAACTTTTTAGACACAGAACACATATTCTCAGCAGCAAATTTATTTACTGAAATTTCCTGAGGGCATTTAGCATAATATTTTTGAAATACAGATATTGCCATTCATAAGAATTGTGAAATAAATGCTCATACATTTTGCAAAATTTTAATACGTTTGCCTAGAATATAAAAGTATATATGACAAAATGTTATCCAGAAAAATGTTTAATCAAATCATATTGACAGCAATAAACCCATGAAGGCAAAAATACTTTGAGGAGTGCAAATAAAGTATTGGGGAAAGATTTGCAATATATTTTGCAATATCGAAGCAAAAGTCAAACTACTTTTTCATAATTTTTTCTGGTAAGATGGAAGGCCTTATCTTTACACAAGATGAATTTTATTACCAATTGAGTTAAATGGAGAAAATTTATTATTTAAATACATATATACATATATAGACATTTGATACCAATTTTATAAATGTAAATATGTTTAGAAAAATAGCTGCAAAATATCACAAAATATTGATGTTTACTAATAGGTAATAGCGTTTTCAGAAACTATTTTCAGTTTTTTATATTATTCTCAGGGTCTATAATACATATTACTATTATATATTATATATATATAGTAATATAATGTATTACTCTTTTTGTTTGTTTATTGTAGATGGAGTGTCACTCTGTCACCCAGGCTTGAGTACAGTGGCACTGTGTCAGTTCACTGCAACCTCTGTCTCCCGGGTTCAAACAATTCTCCTGCCTCAGCCTCCTGAGTAGCTGGGATTACAGGCGCCACTACCACGCCGGACTCATTTTTGTATTTCTTTAGTAGAGATGGAGTTACACCACGTTGGCCAGGCTGGTCTCAAACTCCTGACCTCAAGTGATTCCCCCGCCTTGGCCTCCCAAAGTGCTGGGATTGCACGTGTGAGCTTCTGCGCCCAGCTGTATTACTCTTATAATAGCTGTGATAGTAGATATTTAAGGTGAGCTTGAATGTGAAGGTATCTCCCATTTTCATTACTGGAATATAAATGTTAGGAATGCAGATAAAATAGGCAAATGTTCACTTATAATATGTATTCTAGTCTTTAAAAAAATATATAAGATCACACTTTATATGACATAATTTGGAATTATTTCCATAGTTTCAGATCATGAAACAAGTTTTTTAACTTTTTAATGTGAATCTTGGACAATAGGCACTGACATTTTCATCTAAAACTGTAACCATTTTTTAAATTTTATTATCACTGTTCCAAGTACACTCTTTAATTTTATTCAATTTGTTTGAGATACACCATGTTGAAAACTGTGTATGATGTTGCGACTAATAATTTTGTTCAAATATATGAATTCTCAGCATAATATGCTGATATTGTACCCTCTCCCTGTTCACTCTGTAGTGGTCTATCTGTGATCTTCAGAATGAACTGCAATTATTTTTGCACCAACCTAATATTTCTTTGTAAAGCCTGTAAAAAAAAAACAGAGTTAAATGGATATCTCAAAGAACTCACTCCCCCAAGAATGAGAATTGTTATTAAATGCTAAGCTGTTCTGAATCACCCACACCTCTCTCTATACATGTAATGTGTATACACATACAAACACACATTTTTCAGATAAACTTTATAAATACCCCAAACTAATGCTACTTTATGTTTTTTCTGGCAATTTTTTTTAAATCAAACAAGGTTTTGTTGTCCAGCAGGAAGCACTTAAGAAAGTACTATACTATAAAGACTTCAAAATAGCCTTATTAGATTTTAAGATACTTTTGAGAAAAAAAAGCCTTCTGTTACATTTTGGCATAGAGCAAATATAAATATTATTTTTAATCTGTAATGTGCCAATGTTTTGTTTGCTTGAGAATATTCAAGCTTGCTATAGAGTGCAGAAAGACAAATAGGAATTAGCTGATTTAGAGCAGAGAAGCTGTAATTGCATAGAACGTATTTGTGAACATAGAGAGGAAAGGACAAAGAGACATCTAGTATACATCAACACTAAATACCAGAGGTGCCTACTGTCATCAGGCATTAAACATACATGAGATATCCAAGGCCCTGAATATTTATGATGCACTAAATAGAAACAAGGCACATGAGGCACACAATAATCAGGAGGTTTTAATTAAGCTTTCCATTGGTGATTTTTTTTTTTTGAGATGGAGTCTTGCTTCGTTGCCCAGCCTGGAGTGCAGTGGTGTGATCTCTACTCACTGCAAGCTCTGCCTCCCAGGTTCAAGCAATTGTCCTGCCCCAGTGTCATGAGTAGCTGGGACTACAGGTCACACTATCGTGCCCAACTAATTATTCTGTTTTTAGTAGAGGCGGAGGTTCACCATGTTGGCCTGGCTTGTCTTGAAATCCTGACCTCCTGATCCGCCCACCTAGGCCTCCCAAAATGCTGGGATTACAGGTGTGAGCCACCAAACCTGGCCCCCCATGGGTAATTTCTAATCGGAGGCCAGTGTCCCTTCCCTAAAAAGCATACAAAATTCAGTGCTGCTCAGCCAGCTAATTGGTGAGCTACAGCTCTAGCCAGACTGACTTGACTTCCTTTACATCTCTCAGATGGAAAGCACATGTTGGCTGATCATGGTGGCTCACTTCTGTAATCCCAGCACTTTGGGAGGTCAAGGTGAGTGGATCACCTGAGGTCAGGAGTTTAAGACCAGCCTGGCCAACATGGTGAAACCCTGCTCTACTAAAAATAACAAAAATTAACCTGGTGTAAGGCGCACACCTGTAGTCCCAGCTACTTGGGAGGCTGATCGGGTGGAGGTTGCAGTGAGATGAGATTACACCACTGCACTCCAGCCTGGGAGACAGAGCAAGACTCCATCTGAAAAAAAAAGAAAAGAAAAAGTATGTGTCTTTGGCCCCAAACATCTTCCACACTGTCGATGAGACAGGAGATCTTAGCATTGTGTATCATCCCAGGATTCAGGTTGTGGATACTTTTGCTCTGTTTTTATTGTATCTTACATATGCTTGCTTACCTCATATGTTTCACCTGCATTCTCTTAGCGTACATTTCAAATAGGTTAAATAAATCATACATTACAGCATTTTATTTTTGTCTGTTGAGTGTTTCTGTCTTGTGGCTCTAGGATAGTTTGTTTGACAGTGTACTTGGACACTACCATTGTATCAAGGTTATTTCCTACATTATAAAGTATATTTGTGTTCCAGCTCAGATTTTACTAGCCTCAAAAAAAGTACTTACTGTATAAAAGAAACACCAAATATAGAGTTTTACTGCAATATCTCATCATGCTCTAAAATAACAAGGAAGTATGCTTGGCAGTATTGTTTTTCCAATGAATTATAGATGCTCAAGCAAAGAAAATGTAAGCTGTTTGGGATACGAACACTGTGTGTGTGTGCTTTGGTGGGGGGTAAGCAATGGCACCTGGAGAAAAATGAGATTCTTAGGTAATCACCTTATAAAAATGTTCATTCACATAAAACTAACTCCAAGAGACACTTGTACGTTTTGAGATGGGTAACTTGAAGACTGAAAGAGATGGTGATGATTCTAAAGCATAAGGAAACACAACCTCTTATATTTGAAAGGCTTGTCAGGAGGATTTAAATTTACAATTAGAGAATTCTTCTTTGACTTTTATTAGGGCTTTCTGAGAAGACTAATTGAGATTCCCTTGGGGGAATTTTATTCAGTGAGTGTCTCTACCTCTGTGACACCACTACATCAAAGGTAATAGAATTTGCACACTGATTGGATTGAACAAGGGCCTCTGTTGTCTGTAAGCTGAGGTGGTGAACTTGGAATATTAACCTTTCAGGCAACCCAAGAATGTAGAATTCTAGTTTCATCTCTTCTAAAAATGTAAATAGACTTAAAATATTCACCCAGGCTGACCCAACAACGTGTCAGTGTACAGAATTAAAAAAAAAAAAGAGAGAGAGAGAGAAAACCATTATAGATTGATGTATTCTATTTTGGATTCCAGTGAGTAAGTTCTAGGAAAAACTCATAACATTCTGTAACAGGGAGTTATGTATCTGTAGATTTCCAACTCTAGATTCTCCTATACATTTATAAGAGGATGTTTTAGAATAATCTTTCTCACACATATCCTATTTTCATTCCAATTGATATTGTACTAATTCCAAGTTCATTGTCTGTAGTGTAGATAACAAAAAAGCTACATATTTTGATTCTTTTATGTTCCTCTCTGTGACCACTTGTTTTGGTTTTTATAACTTAAGAATTTTATATAAATAGAATATGCATTTAACAATGAAGACAACCATAAGTAAAACAAATCTAGCACCCACATTTTAATAAGTTGTATGTATCTATTTTTAGATTTTTATACTGGAAGTGGGTTTTATGTATGTTTTTATTTTGTTTTTAAATTAAATATCTATTACCTCGTAAACTGCTTTTTTTCATTTCATAGATCATACATTTGCATATTTTTAAGAATATTTCAATCAGTAGCAATTTTCATTATGTGTGTGCCTATATATGTGTGTGCACATATATATATATATATATTATATATAATTTATATAAATAGTCTCTAAGATCAGACCCACCACTTTCAAAATTCTAAGAGTACCTATTTATATTACAGTTTCTGTGAATTGCTGCTTTCCCTAAGGTTGAACTTAATGGACTTGCCTCAAATATATTTCTAATAATTCCAAGTTTTCATTGTTAAATGACAGTATAATGAACATCTTTAAGAATAAGATACCTTGGAAACAATCACAATAAGTTACTTGGAAAGAATTCTTACATTTGATACTGCTTGGACTAGGAGTAAAATATCAAGTAATTTGATAACATTAATCAATTTTTTTACCAAGGACAAATTTATCTCACCTGCCGCATGTATGTGACAATGCCTTTTCCCTTGAGCCTTCATTAATATATGATATTATTATTAAAATAAATGTCTCTATTAGTTTAATAGGTAAATAGAATGCTATTATGTTTATTATGTAGTTTGAAATTTTTCATGGGATTAATTTTACATTTTATGACTTATTTGATAAGTCATTTATGACCTCTGTCATTTGTCTTTCAGAGCATTTTTTAAAAAGTATTGTTTTTATTGTTTCTTAAAAGCTTTTTTATTCCAATATCTACTATATACATTAAAATATTTTTTCAAATTTCCAGTTTTCTGTAATTTTTATACAGTTCCATGTATTTTCTTTAATCTGTATATCTCTCCTTTTCTGCACATTGGTATGTAAATTAAGTGGGTTTTAATTCAAAAATATCTTAAATTATTTTATAACTCTCTATAAATTTCTATTAATCCTTGATTACCTTAATAATAAAGCCCACAGGCATTATCAATGTTTTCCTCTTCTCCTATGATAAAGCCTAAATCAACCCAGCTAGTCTTGTTCTAGACTATTACATAGGGTTTCAGAAAATATCTTAAATAATTCTGTCACTCTAAGATTTATTCCTCACACTTCTCTCTGCCTAGAATGTAATATTTATGCAAATATGGCTGTAAAAATTCTTCTCTTTTTTGAAGATTCTCATATCCCTTTCCTGATTACCTTTTGCTAAGAATTCAATAAATAATTAATTGTTCAATAAATAATGAATTAATTGGCTAATTCACCAGTTAGAAAGTACAGTTATATGTACTTTCTGAGCTGGGTGCAATGGCCCATGCCTGTAATCCCAGTACTTTGGGAGGCCGAGGTAGGTGGATCACTAGAGGTCAAGAGTTCAAGACCAGCCTGGCTAACATAGTGAAACCCAGTATCTACTAAAAATTCAAAAATTATCTGGGTGTGGTTGCGGGTGCCTGTAATCCCAGCTACTTGAGAGACTGAGAAAAGAGCATCACCTGAACCTGGGAGGTGGAGGTTGCAGTGAACCGAGATTGCACCATTGCACTCCAGCCTGGGCGACAAGAGCAAAATTCTGTCTCAAGATAAAAAAATGTACTTTCTGTTTAGTGATTCCCTCAAGTACAGGAGCTATGCCATTAAGTCTTTTATTATGTTTAATTGTATCTAACTTTACTTCCCTATTAGTTTATCTATTTACTATTTATATATATGGTTTTTTGTTATCAGTTTATAAACTGTGAAGTCAGGAGATCTATTGTCATATAATTCCAAAACTCATAGCTCAAAAAGAAATATGTTTTCTAAGGATAATCACAATTTTAATAAAAATAGAAGAATAAACTCATTAACTAGCTTTAACTCCAAAAATTATTATTGTCAGATTATTTGGAGTATTTAAAGAGTTACCAAGAAATTATTGGTCCTTTGATAAATTTAGTCACACCACCTATAAAAATACAGTCATATATCCACCTGTAACTTCCACCAAATCATTTTAAAACAGTGTAAATATTAATATTTAGCTGACTTTTATGAAGTACATATTTATCTACTACCAAACACTACTTTTTGGGCATTTTTCTCTTTATTTTCAAAATGATCTTCTAAAAAGCTAACATGACCCCTTTTTTCAAATGAGAACATTGAGAATCTGAAAAATGTAAATGTCTTGTTTTCTGGAGCCAGGAATCTGGTCACAAGAACTATATTCTTTTCCATGTAAAGGCTGTGTTCTCTAGTTTATCTTCATTGAAGTTCCCCAGGAGGTATATATTTGAATAAAACAGTGTAACCCAAACTCATTTATTTAAATATATTTTGTGGGCCTTCCGTGAGACCCTTATGCTAGAAATGACCTGAAATAACTAAAGTGAACTAGAGTGTATAAAGAACTTATGAATTCAAGTCCAGCCACAAAGACAGTTTAGAAGCATCACAGAAAAATATCATGGTAATGAACTCTCTGTCTGAGAATGGCCCTTATTTTCTCCTCTAATGGAGTTTCAGTTCACTTTGCCCTGAAGAGACACAGAAAGTATAACTGTCACTTGGACTTTAAGTCATTCTCATTGATACTTCAATGATTAGGGAATGATAAGTGAAACCTTCCCACAGCCATATCCCTGAAACGACCTGCTTCTGATAGCTCTGAACATTACACTTTCCCAACTGGAAATCCATTAAAATGAGACTGAATTGAATGCATGCTGAGTGAAAATGATGTGAAAGTGAACGAAATAATAAAGAAAATCAGAAGGGTCCAGAGGCCTGTTGGAATCTCTTTTGAAGCTGTTGAATTTGTTGTCGTTGTTTTCATTAGAATTCATCAGATTCACTAGAAAGAATGGCATTTGTTTATTAAGAATTCTTCTATTTCTCTGTTAAGACATTAGTAGAAACAATCTAGAGCTTTGCATTCAATTTATTCTTGCTTCTTTATTTTCTATTGCTAAGTCAAGCAGTTCTCAAAACTCAGTGATCAACAGAAATGTCCATGGATTCATTAAAACAAAAATTTCCAAGTCTTGCTTCCTAAATCCCAAAAGAAGATAAAGTGGGGCTTAAGCAATAGTAATGAATATATACATTTACATATGTATGTGTGTGTATAGATAGTTAATTCTAGGCATTATCTTCTCTCTCTTATGAGTAATTAAAACTGGAGAGGGAAAGGCCTGTAAAAAGTTACATATATGTAAATAAATTGTGTATTGTGTGTATATATGTATTTCACTTTTCAGGTTCATTCAACAATTTCTGAATATAAAAATATCAAGTTGCTCACAGGCTAGCAAGAAAGACAGACACAGATATTGTTCTTTATAAAAACATTTGATGTGTTCTATAATGAAAGCATGAGTCATATACTGTGGCATCATCCATGAGGTAAATTGTTCTATATTTTAGACAAACTTAGCCTGAATAGTTCTTTTGCATGCTAGATTTCTATAAGGCCAGCTGTCATATGTTGTAAGGAAATTCAGTTAACTTCTCAGCACCCTATCCCTCTGCATTATGCTTCATAAACTTTTGAACGTTTGTCATAGACAAATTGTCTGTGTAGACGCTGAAGATCTCAACGTTTGATTGGTCTTTAAGTATTATGTCCGCATATCACCTATAATATTTTTGGTTTCAATAGCAACATAAAAAACAAAAACCACATAATAAGATGTGCAAAAGCAGGAGTTTCCTTGGATTGGCTAATTCGCCAGTTAGATGGTGTTGAACCCACTAACCAAGGAAGAAAAATGTAGGAGAAAACAGGAAGAACAAGAAAGTAGAAATAGCAATTTCTCCTCACATCTTTCTTTCTCTCTGTCCCAATTCCTCTCTTCACTTTTCTTTATTTCCTATAAAGAAGAGTAATCCTCCAGAAGCCTTCAGCAGGCTTTCCTGAGTTTCATTTGCACCAACAGATCATCTGTTCACCACCACTGGAAATGTGGAATTGCATGGCCAAATGAATCAAGGTGTATAATCCATGGTTAGGAGAAAAGAGAGGGAGAAGATGAGTAGATGTCTTCCCTGAATATATCGCTAGTTTAACTTAAGATCAGATTGCTCTTATAAAGAATCAGCAGAGTTGTACATGGATAGACAAGAATGTGAAGTAGTGTAGCCCTAAACCAAAGTATTTGGTTTTTAATTGATTGTTGTAAAAAAGGGGAAAGTAATTTGGTAATCCCAAATATAGGATTTTAAAAATAAAGGTTTTATTCCAAACTATGTAGTTGCATCTGTGCTTCTTTCCATTTGTAATTTCAGGTCGACAAAACTTTCCTCCCTAAGAATACTTCAAGGGCTGATGAGAAGCGATGGCTTAAACACCAGCTGACAGGAAAACAAGACAAATAAGTGTTGCATACATAACTAACATTTCTAACCCGTGGAAGCTCTAAAGAGGTCAAGCATTTGCTTTACAATCTAAAGTCTGTTGATATAATAGTACTTCACAAAACTCAGATAACATAGGATGTCCTGCACATCAACGTCTATATAAACTAGAAATTTTCATGAGAGGACAATTTCAAAATGAAATTATTTGGCTCTAAAATTTACATATATATGAAGCAGGTCACACCAAGAAATGACCAGTTATTTTATTGGTTTGTTTGTTGGTTGAAATGTGACCTACAATATGACATCACTGTTTCAGAGCTCTAGAATTGAATTAGGAAGTCAAGAAGCCATCCGAAAAGGACTACCTAAACAGCCAGAAATTCTACCAAACCCCCCTCCCCCCCCAAAAAAAAGAGGAAAGAACAACAGGAACCTGTCTTCTTGTCTTGAAGCCTTGAACTGGGAAAAACTGCTACAACCACAACATCCTGGAAAACAGGTGAATTTCACCAGTGCTGTGACTCCTGAATAGCAACAAATAATGAATTATGGACTTACGTACTATGCCAGCCACCTTCACCAATGGGTGATAAGTCTTTCAAGACAACTTATGTAATCATCCTTAGCTTCTTTTTAAAAATCCCTACTCACTGGGTGAGTGGCTTATGCCTGTAATCTCAGCACTTTGGGAGTCTGAGGCAGGCAGATCATCTGATGTCAGAAGTTTGAGACCATCCTGGCCAACATGGTGAAACTGTGTCTCTACTAAAAATTCAAAAACTTACCTGCTGGGCATGGCAGCAGGTACCTGTAATCCCAGCTACTCAGGAGGCTGAGGCAGGAGAATCGCTTGAACCCAGGAGGCAGAAGTTTCAGTGAGCCGAGATTGCACCACTGCACTCCAGCCTGAATGCTAAGAGCAAAACTCCATCAATAAATAACTAAATAAAATAAAATTCCTCCTTCCCTTTCTCTCTCTGAACACAATTTGGCTGAATTTGTGTCTTCCAAATGACAGTTACTAGGACCTCAGTAATGCCTTTCCTCACTGCTTTGCAGTCTGGTCTTTTGCCTTTTCTTGGTTGACAATTGTTTTAACCCCTTCATGAAAGTCTGCTCAAATTCCATTAATTTTCCAGCTTGGGCTAACACTTCAAAATCTTTAGATTAATTCTATATGGGCATGAACCTGTACACTGAAATTAATGGGAGTTCTCAGAATGGATAATGCAGGAGCAAGACCTATTACATTTTGAGCATCGTGCCAGTGAGGGTTAAGGAAGATTGCCTGAGACTTCTGAAAAAGAAAGAAGACAGAGAAAATGGGTGGCTGAATAGTGATTTATCAGTAGTAATAAACTTGGCCAAGAGAGCAGAGGGCCCTAGAATTAATCTGACCCAGGAAATCACAATGACAGTTCTCTCAGAGCTGGTTTTGAGCAAAACCAAAAGCTTCCTGAAGAGCCAAGGAGAGGTATGCTCCATGTGTGGCTATGGAAAAGTAGGTCAGTGGATCAAATCTTGGCTTTTGAAGACTGAAACAATATTAGGTAAGGAGAAGTGTGGCTTACGCATAAAGAACTGTTTCTGTACACTGGGCATAACAAGCAAAGATGAAGTTCAATACTTATACATATGAGAATGCATATCAATGACATATTATGAAATGTAAAGACAGCATATGTAAGTATTCTTAGAGCACCTGCTCTGTGCCTGCCACTGGGGTGGAAGTGTCCACTAAACAATGGCTAATTATTTCCCTGGATATTGAGGACAAGGAAGAAAATAGTCGGCCTCAGATTTAAAACCAACACAAAAATGACAGATTGAGAAGCTTGCCTTTACATATACGGTGATATACATTGGTACTTCAGGGCAGCATTTGTTCTTTGTCAGCACTTTACTGACGACTTAAAGTTCCTTTATGTTGATTTTGGCAAGGAGAGGGCCAACAAATCTGAAACAATAGACTGAAATGCGTAATGCGTTATCCTTGATTGTGTTACTATATTTGTTTTTCCCTTGGAGGAGCCAAAGCTGCTGCAGAAGCTGGAACAGTGGAGCTCTTGTTAAGCTATCTACACAAAGCCTGAACAGTTGTTAAAAAGTTAAAACAAAATGACTATTAACCAGTTTCTGCCTCAGGACAAACTAATATTTAGCTCATCTTTACTATTACATTACTCCCAAACTAGAGTAGAATCTAATCAATTACAGAAAGCTGAGTATAACATGTAAATTATTTCCCAAGTTATTTAAAACAAAACTTATTACTGATTCCGAATTACATAGGCATTCGTTGAATTCTATATACTGGCCAAAGGTTCCTTAGAAAATATAAGAAATTATTTATTTAAAATGTTTGTATTAGGTTGAAAGGCCTCCAATTCAATTTTTTATTTTGAAAATCATTAGTCACATGCATATTTACTATATAAGGTTAATATATAACCTTATATAATTAATAATTATAATTCATATTATAATTGAATATGAACATAATTAAATATCTTAATCTTTTAAAAGGCAAATAAGCTATTGAGTAAGATGAATGGAACTACCATTATTTAAAATGCAATTGTAGTTAAGCATGTGTTTTTCCGTCTTTGAAGAAAATTATCTTTTTTGACTCATAATATCTTTGGCATACAAGTTATACAAATTATATTGATGTTGCACTAGACTTTTTATATTGTATATGGATTTTAAAATAAAGAAAGATAATATGAAAATAAAGGTTCTGTGTATTCCTTTGAATACATTTGAAAAAAAGGTTTTTTTAAAAAAAATTAATCACAAATTGAGTCCTTAGGTACTTTATGCATTAAAAGTCTCTGCTGACTTCTATGTGGTGTGAACTTATCCAGATTGTCAGCTATGTTAATAATAAAATGCTAAAAAAAATTACTAAATTGAAGCTATAATTTAATAGGTATGCAAATTAGGAAAATGCAAAATGTTTGAATGTGTAAGAGCACGATTTCCTACAAAACACACTAAGTTCAAAGTTACCCTCTCTTTTCTTTTTCTGGAAGTTATCATAGTTAACTAAAAAGTCACAAGAAACATTTGTGGCTATAGCTTAAACTTATTTTTCACTTATCCATCACACATAATGAGCTAAGGGACTTTTCTCAAATGTTGCAATTAACATTCACCTTTTCATGAACTTTATGCTTAGAAAAATATCAAAAAAGAAAAATTTCAGGAAATGACAAAATACAACAATAGGTATTTAAAGTCTTTATGTATAGGGACCTTAATTACATCAACAATGCGATCATCAGTGAATATTACTCCTCAGAGGATGCTCATGCTGCTTAATGGACTATGAGAAGGCTTTCAAAGAGCCAAACCTACTTATCAGCCTGGAGAAAGGTTTGCTGGGAATTGTTGCTTAATAGGCACAGCTTTCACCTTTGCCAGGAACTTGATTTTTCAACACATCCTTCTAACAGATAGTGCCTTCAGAAATACACAATGTGCCCCATTGTGGAGGGTTGCAAAATCGTGACTATAGAATGACATTCTCAAGTGTCACTGCGTGAAATCTACCACTCAGAAAACATTTCTGACTTTAAGCTATGCCTTATCCTTTCTAGGCAAGCATGGAAAAGAAATAAATATTAAATCACATAACATTTTAGTGTGAATCTACTCTGGACTTTTTTCTTCATTAAACAAAAGGGGCTGGGACACCTGGTGCTACTGAGGAGAGGAAAAAGAGGAGCAGGTGTCTGGGAAAAGAGAGTCAAAGTGGACTGAAAATAGCAAGACATGACTCGACAGGTGCGCATGTTCCATAGTCCACAATTTTGCCACAGGTAACTCATAATGAAAAGACAAAATACTGCACACCTGTATCATGACCCTGGATGAGAAGCAATGCATGGCTGTATATTAATGACAATAACATTATAGAACACACTGAGGTTTTTCTGGGTCCACACGGAGGCGTAGCTTTAAGGGCAAGAACTTCCGAGCGCCATGCCTCGCTCCCATGTCTGTCCATCCGGGAGATTTAACAGTCTCTGTTTAATTTTCGCGGGCTCGGGGAAAGGTCAAAAGTCAATCACTCCAGCGGAAGTTTAAGGGAACTCTTTTCATTGGCCAGGGGGCTTGGAGAAGGTGGGAGTTCCTCCCAGGTTAAAAGTCCCTGTCTCCCTCATCTGGGTGGATTTCCCCTCTGGGATCCCTTTCCATACTCTTCGTGGAAGCTTTCTCTCTTCTTCTCCTTTTCTTCTTTCTTTACCTAAACAAATCATTTTGGGGTCGGGTATTTACGAGTGCACCTGCCGTGGTTCCCTCTCTCATTCTTGAGAGATCGAGAGACCAAGAGCCTGGAGCTCACTGGGGAGCGAGCTGAGCGCCTCCCTACACCCCAAAACCCACCAACATTACAAAATAAATAATAGACCATAAAAATAGGTAAATGTGATTCTCAGTGGTTAACTTTTTTGAAACGTGATATGGTTGCAAACTTATGAGCATTAAAAATACACATAAATTTTGGTATAAGCCATGGTGTAGTTCTTTCTTTCTTTCTTTTCTCTTTTTCTTTCTTTCTTTCTCTTTCTTTCTTTCTTTCTTTCTTCCTTTCTTTCTTTCTTTCTTTCTTTCTTTCTTTCTTTTCTTTTTCTTTCTTCTTTCTCTTTCTTTCTTTCTTTCTTTCTTTCTTTCTTTCTTTCTTTCTTTCTTTCTTTCTTTCTCTTTCTTCTTTCTTTCTCTTTCTTTTTTCTTTCTTTCTTTTCTCCCTTGCTCTCGTTCCATATAAGCAGAGAATTGACTTTTCTTTCTTAAGGGGAGGTGTGTGGTTGGGTAAAACAGTCTTACCTTTGCAACCTGTGTTATTTTAATGTATAAGCCTATTAAAAAGATCATACAAAGTTTGTTAGTGATAAAAATAGAGATAAAAGCAGGGGGAAAGGGACTAAAACAGATTTGTCCAAGCTAAGAGAAGACAGCAATGAAGGTCTCAGGCGGTGGAAACCCATGCCGTATTCCATGGCATTTCTATGGAAAACTGATAAGCCTTCAAACAAGGACATCACATGAGCAGCTGACTTCCACTTCTGGCACATTTACCTCTGCAGTACTGCTACGGCCTCTCAACACCCACTTACATCGACAAGGTGATTCTTCTGACAAGTTGACTAAGGAAAAGAGTAAGTTGGGTCCGGTGTATAGACTATCGACAGTATTGTGTGGCATGTGACATCTGAAGTGTTCCAACTCTCCCTAAGGTGGTTCTTTTTTTTTTTTTTGAGATGGAGTTTTGCTCTTGTTGCCCAGGCTGGAGCGAAATGGCACAATCTTGGCTCACCACAACGTCCGCCTCCCGGGTTCAAGCGATTCTCCTGCCTCAGCCTCCCGAGTAGCTGGGATTACAGGCATGCACCATCAAGCCTGGCTAAATTTTTATATTTTTAGTAGAGATGGGTTTTCTTCATGTTGGTCAGGCTGGTCTCGAACTCGGTACCTCAGGTGATCCACCCACCTCGGCCTCCCAAAGTGCTGGAATTACAGGCCTGAGCCACCGTGCCCTGCCCTTAAGGTTGTTCTTAAAGGACAATGAAAAGAAAAAAATTATACAGCTAGCAGCACATCATGCAGAATGGAGATATACACTGAGTAAGGATTGACATAAGTCCGTGAACAATGGCTGATTATTTCTCTGGCTATTTAGGACGAGGAAGAAAATTGTCGAAGACCAGGAGAGAATTGGTCTTAGAATATGAGTTTCATAATTGTGTTTTATTTAAATGTGAAACACACACATGCACACAAACACACATACACTCAGTCATCACTGTGGACAGTACTATCCAAAAATCTGTGCACAAGATGAACCTCTACGAATGTAAATTAATTTCCTCCAGCCATTTGACTGCTTGCTTAAAGACTTTATGAACCACTGTCTCTGGTGACAACAATGGAAGTTATGCATGGATTCAAAAATATGGATTTTTTTTTTTTTTTAGATGGAGTCTTTTTCTGTTGCCCAGGCTGGAGTGCAGTAGGGCAATCTCAGCTCACTCTGCAACCTCCACCTCCCAGGTTGAAGTAATTCTCCTGCCTCAGATTCCTGAGTAGCTGGGACTACAGGTGCGTGCTATCATGCCCGGATAATTTTGTGGGTTTTTTTTTTTTGTATTTTTAGTAGATACTAAAACAACATGGTTTTCTCCATGTTGGCCAGGCTGGTCTCAAACTCCTGACCTAGTGATCCGCCTGCCTCCACCTTCCAAAGTGCTGGGATTATGGACTTATACTTCACTATGGTTGACTTAGCAAGTCCTCCACTGCTTGATGCTAAAAGTGCCATCAACCATAACTGCTTCTGAGACCCGAAAGTTCTGCAATGTCCAATTTGCCACCAGAGGTGGCAATTGGTCACCTAGAGGCAAATTGATTTCAATGAAATACTAGAAGATGGAGTAATGTTTCTCATCAGGGCTTGTTTTCCTTTTTCCTTGCTTCTAATAGCACCATTATTTGAAGAGTTGTGGAATGTGTTACACTATTGTCTTGGTATCAACACAATAATACTAAAGTGCAACGAACTCAATTTAGGAACCCATTTTACCTGATGGACCAAGACAAATGAGATTCACTGGTATTATCATGTACACACGTCGGAAGCAGCAGCCTTATAAATTGAAGTTGTTCTGAGGATTTAGTTACAACATAGTTCTAAGATAATACTGAACTTGAGATTGGGATATTTTCTTTCAGGAATTAATATATGCATTTAAGTAGTCTCTGCTATACCCAGAATATAGGCCCTACAGGGTGGAAATGAGAAGGGAGCTACACTAACATGCCTAATAACCAACACAAAATATTTGTTGCTTATCTCCGCAATTATAGCCACTGCTGTATTAGAGGTCTAGCAATGTAAGAAGGAACATTTCCACTAGAAGAGTAAAACAGCACACGGTTCTATTAAAATGCCACATAGACCCTCTTTACAATGGGTTTACAGAGGGGAGAAGAAAAAGCTTACAATGTTAACTAAGGTGACTGATTGATTGCAAATGTTAAGAGAAAATAAAATTCAACTATGTCGTACATATATTCAGATGATCCTATAAAATGTAAAATAATAATTTGCTAACTTTATTTTCATTTTTAAAATTTTGTCTGTAAGTGCTTCGGCAATTATGCCCAGAACACTGATCAGCTATATCTCTGATAGTGTTCATCTTTGCTGTATTTCCTTGTTTACTCCCTGGCGTCTAATTCTGGCCCGTGATTTCAGCAGGATCTCCACGCTATATAAGAATAATGAACAATAATCCTACAGACCACATAATAGCAGAAGTGTCCACCTTTTAAAAAACAATTTTAAAGAGCCTTTGTTGTATTAAGAAGAGCAATGTGATATTACAAATATTTACATGTTGCAAACATTTTCTAAGCTTATTTATTGTTTACATTTATTTGTGGAACGCTTCCTTCCCCAATTCATCAAACCTACTACCTTTTTTCTCTCTCCATTTTAGCTTCTTTCTTTAATTAAAACTATGCTTATAAAGTCTTTCTTTATCATAAATTTATAAAAATATTTGCTTATACTTTCTTCTAGCATCTTTCCAAACCATACAATTTTAGAATTTTTTAATTGCCACATAATGCATAAAGCAGACATCTTCATCTTCAGCAGACCCTCTTTCAGTTCCATTGAGTAAAATAAATTTGTGAAAAATGAAAAAGAGATGGTGAATTGTAGGTGGAGTAGCACATACAAATGAAGCTATTGCTGTGGATAAAGAAAAGAATGTAATCAATGTAAATCTATGCATGAGAAATTGCTTTCTCTAGATTTACCTAGGATGTGTGAGCATGTGCATGTGTGTGTGTGTGTGTGTGTGTGTGTGTGTGTGTGTGTCTGTCTGTCTACCCGTTCTCTCTGTCTTCTGTCAAGTACAATGTATTATACGACACAGCTAGGATGTGAAAACCTCAATCAAAAACATGCTTTTGATCAATCTTACTATAATATCATGCCTCTAAACATATGATGCGGCAAAATTCTAAATGCTCTTGTGGTTTAGGTTGCTGGCTTTTTATTTTCCTTTTTCTTTCTTTGAGAAACAAGGAAGTACATATTTTTAAAAACTTCACTAAATGTCTACCATTAAAAAAGGCTTTTAGTCTCAGTTACCAGATATTTTTCTTCCACAAAGAAAGTAAGTAGTTTTGCTTCTACCTATAACCTCCATCAATAAACACAGTAATACAAACTTCTTTACATCTTAATAATTGCCAGGCTAAATTAACAAGCTGCTAATGTTTTGATTTACAAATTGAAGGGCCCCTTTGGTTCTCCTGGCCTTCAAGAAGATTGAGCTGTCTCCTCTGTTCCCTGAAAGTAAGTAAATGACTGTTTATTCATTCCCTTGATTAGAAGGTTGCCCTCCAGCCAGATAAAAGAGGTTCCATAATAAATGTGAGACTCTCGTATTTTGTTTTGCTTTCTGGATTTAGTACTACACATTAAAGGGAATTGGAGATTGATTTTTGTTCAGGGACCAGTGCCAGATAAAACAAGGAGTGGGCAAGCAGACTAGTTTGTAGACATGAGCTTCTTTATAATGAGGGGAGGACTTGAGGTTTGATTTAATAGCAACTGGGTTATTCCAGGTGTATATGATGGGGTGCATGCGTGAGTATGGGTGTGTGTGTGCTTGTGCATGCTTTTCAGCCTCAGCAGGATTTCTTTCATTCTCTCTGAAATTCTGTTGGTGGCTGTTGTCAAAGATCAAAACTAAATGTAGCTCACCCATTTCTTTAGTCATTGAACCAAAAAGCTTCAGCTGAATTTTCTTTTCTTAAGATCAGTTATACGGCAATATTGCAGCGATCAAAAAACACACATGCACACATATAAACACAATGAAATGAAAGAGACTTCCCTATATACATTATTTATGGGTATGAATACACTTTTTACTTTTTTCCTTTTTCTCTTCTGCTTCCCTCCCACCTTTTGGAGGCCTGTAGGGTTCTTCTCTTGCTGCATAAGTTTGTCATTTGGCAGGATATCACAAATCAATTTCTTTCAATTCATCTTCTTTCTCCTCTTGCCTTAGGGATGATCTTGTGCCTCCTTTGACTTGCAATGGAGCTGCTCTGCTTTCTGAGTCGCTGACAAATAGGCCAATAATGGGAGTAATGGATGCAGCAGACTCTTGCCTCCCTCAGAGCAATTTACATGTCAGACCTAAAGTGTCTCCTCTTTAGAATCCTGGGCCCAGAGGAGTACCCCGTTGCAGCTACTAATGGAGCTGCTTGTCCAAGTGCCTGAAGTCAATGGATCAATAAATTAAATTATCTTCATTGCTAAGAGTATATGCCACACTTTGAAGCAAAGACAAAAGAAAGCAACAATGGGATGGACAGGGAAGGGAAAATGGAAGGAAATAAAATGATAATGTAACTGACTGTTGATATTTAGGTTCTTATTGTCCTATATTTCTAACCAGTCAGTACACCAGCTAACTGATGTACCATATGCTAAATGATATATTCAACATAAAAATAAAAAAACGAAGAGAATGTTCAATTGAGTGAGGTAGATCTACAGGTTTTTATTTGTTAACTCAGGCAATCTTCTAATGAGGTTTTGTTTGATTTTGGAGAAAAAGAAATTGATGCCTACAATCTTTTCCTTCATTTGCAGGAATCTGCCTCTAAACCTCCAAAACTTAGTGCTTTCATCATGCTTTCTCTTGGCAAATAGGAAAATGATTCAATAATTTACTCAGATTACTGAAGACACATTAGCCACAATATAGCACTCATATAACATGTCTATATATAGAGAAAAATGCTCCAAGCAGGGATTCAGTTATTCATTTACTCATTCATTTGTCCATGAGATGAGAGAAATCGGGAGCATGGTGGGCACAAATAGGACTGGTTTCCTTTGATTTTCTATTCCGTTTCTCAATAGGAGCAGAGTCCATGCTGATTCAGTATAGCACCATAATGTATGCATCTCAAGTCATTCAATTAACATTATGAGCCTTCATGTTTTATTTCTTACTACTTTATTACAGACATTTATGTCTCCCTCTCCCATGAAGGCCAGGATTCATTCATTCATTCATTTACTCATTTCATAAATATTCATATACTGTCTACTGTGTTCCTAATGCAAGGAACAGGACTAAGTTTACAGTGGGTAAAAAAAGGCAGATATCTCTGCTCAAAAGGAGGTAGCTTGGAATTGGTGTAACACTACTTGGGTGAATTTGTAATTATTTAGAACAACAACAGCTAGGAATGGGAAATCCAAAGATTAATGAAACCCATATACTGCCATGATGGTTAAAAGTATATATACACATATGTAAGCAAATAGTTACTTAAAAATGTGCAATAAATGCAAATCACAAAGTATACAAGACCAACATTTAATCCACATTATCCTGTGTTATAATGTATACTTTAATCCAGTTTGTATCTCTGTTTTCTCTAAGTTTTTCTTCTCCTTTTCATTTTCTTATCATGAAGAAATACATCCATTGATCAACCAAAATGATCCTATTTTATCAATTTTCTTCAAATACGTACTGTCATCAGTTTGCATAATCAGTTAAACTTGAATTATAAGAACAGGTATTTTTTAGTACATCATTCCTAAAGGTTTATGAGACTCTTTTGTTAAATGATGAAAATAACTTATTTTTCTAACTTTTTTTATTGTTTGACTCCCCTGTTCTTTGCCCAGTCCAGTGGTTGGTGGGCATTTTGAGCTACAGTATGCACAAGATTATTTTCTAACAACCCCAGAGGAGTTTCCTCAGGATTAGAACTATTATAGCTCTCAGGAAGTCATTCTTCTTTTAAAGTACTAGCCAAAATTCCTTCTTCTAGACACCTTTATCCAGTTTTTCATGTCAAATTCTTACCATTTTTTTTTTTACAAAGTAAAGCTAAACTAAACTACATACAATTCTATTAGACCAAATTATTATTTTTTTCTCTTTTTTGTGGAATTTGATATGTCTTTTGGCATGCAGTAACATATTATAAAGTTTTGTACAAATGATATTTACATACATTTTATCAGACTTTGTCCTCATGAGGAAAATTGTCATAGGATGCACATTTTCCATCCAATGGTGAGTTACAATTCTCTGGGGAAAAATACTATATCTGTGTGTCACTGTTAATCGAGCATGTTTCACACTCATTAATGGAAATGGTTCAAGGCCAGTAAAGATCTTTTGATAAATTTACCATAGAAACTTTTCTAAAAAGATCTGATTCCCAGTAGTCTAAAGTGCTATGTAATTTCTTGTTTATTATCTCAGAACTTTCTTTTGCCACAACATAGAAACTTTGACAATATGGGTTGTTTCCATTGTTTAAGTTTCCTTACCCAATAGACTGTAGGAAGCTTTTCTGACACCTAGATTCCTAGGATGTA
The DNA here is from genome assembly GCA_004027715.1 of Plecturocebus donacophilus. Taxonomy (NCBI): domain Eukaryota; kingdom Metazoa; phylum Chordata; class Mammalia; order Primates; family Pitheciidae; genus Plecturocebus; species Plecturocebus donacophilus. Next base: position 62,198 of record PVKP010001807.1, read on the forward strand.
TGACTTATATAGGAAAGTCAAAATGTATATTAAGTTACACAAATTAAGCTGGAGGCATAGCACCTGTTAAAGAAATGCTTTTCATAGGACTCCCAACATTCAATTAGTAGGGGTGGATAGCACAAATAAATAGATGCTATGTCCCTATTCTTAAAAAGGCATTAGGAGAAATACTTAATGTAAATAACAGGGTGATGGATGCAGCAAACCACCATGGAATGTGTATAAATATGTAACAAACCTGTACATTCTGCATATGTACCCCAGAATGTAAAGTATAATAAAAAATAATCGAGCTTTTAAACAAACAGAGTGAAGGTAAAAGAGGAAGAAAATAGGGAGGATGCTAGAAGAGCAAGGGGTCTCAACTGAGTTTAAATTGTGACACAGGCTTTATAGAATGGCTTGTTGGTGGCCCTGTCTATGTGGCTCTTGGACTGAATTACTATAAAAAAAGAGCTTTCAGTTTTCAGCTAAATGAAAGAGGACATGTCTGACGTACTGTCCTCTAAGATGATGTATTGGAGTTTTGTGCCAGCGGAGAAAAGACTCAGTGACAAGCCCTGCTGGTGACTCATCAAAAATGCTCTATGATGACAGCAGAGTCAGGAGGGTCTGTCAAAAAAGTGAGAGAACTTGGGGCAATTCATAACTAATTGCTGTGAGAAACCTGGAGACATCTCTCAGGGTAGAGCTAGGGCACGCTCTCTGGGTTCTCAGATCAGCTGGTGCTATCGCACGAGGCTAAATAGACATGTTAATTTCAGTATTGGTTTAATGTGAACCATTTGTTCCCACAGGCTGGAAGCCCCAGGAATATACACATATATGAAAAAATAGAATGACTGTTTACTGCCAAGTGCTACTACATTCAGTGGTGCAGATATAATTATTGGTTTAATGAAATGACCAGCTGGTATGTTGACACTATTATCTGGGTGAACACCAAATAAACTTTCACCCTCTCTTCGCTTTAGCTTTAAGCCATCTCTACGTCGATTTGAGGTTTTCCATTCAGATATGAGAGAAGAGGCTTGTTATGAATCCTTGTCTATGTTATTCTTAGAATAAGAAAATTATAACACTTCTTGTTAAAGGTAATATTATAGAAATTAATTTGATATATTTTATGCCTCCTTAACTAATAATACACAATTAGCATCTGATTATGATTATGTATTTTTATTATTTTTGTTGTTGGTTTCTACTGGAATATAAACCTTCAGTCATTAAAAGCATAAAAGCAGCATAGTAAATTATTTTCTCACTTAAAAAGGGGGCATATATTTTTTGAAATAATCAGAAACCTGCAGTTCTCATAGAGCACTAAATTATAAAACTCACTGAAGAAGAAGGGAACTTCTTACTAAAGCCCCTGGCTACTTAGTCTTGTGTTAAACCTTATTTAATAATCAAGAGGGTGAGACCCTGGATGAAGATACCAGGCAATGCCTTCATCTGGAAAAACCAAAATATATATTTTTAAAATGTGACCATGCCTATGTATAGACTGTCTGTGCTTTTCTCTAGCACACCTCCTAGTGTATTGCTTTGGTTTTCCAAAGGCAAACCACATTTGGAAAGCTGGTGACCCATTTACTTTTATATATTGTTATATAAGTCCCCAAAGAACTGTTATGTTTAACTGTTATTGCAGATTGTATTTTACAGTTGCCCAAGGTTGTGTTAAAGAGGGTGTTTTTACTTTTTGACTTGGGCATGTTCTCTGAAATATGTTATTTTACTGATTCACAAATGCCTCACAAGCTGAAGGTTTTACTATCCATGTCACCAATAAACTATATTCCTTATCAGACTTCATTACAGGTTGAAGTCCTGGACCTGAGATCTGGCTAAAACTGAGGCAGGAGAAAGATCTATTAAGTGACTATGTTTTGGTAACCTTGTATTATATGTTATTATATGAACACCTACTCCCTTTTATTTGACAAGTTCCTGTAGATTGTCCAAACAAATCTGTTTTTGTGAAGTTAAAAATATAGGGATTTAACTCTTTCTCTTATAAGTATGGATTGAAGAGACCAAAATATGAAAGTAAACTACTTAACTTTATAGATCTTATATCAAATTCATCTGAGTAAAAAATATGAACAATGCATATATTATTTAATACATTTTTATATGTATATTTCCTTTATAAGTTCTTGGCCATTTACATAGGGCTTTGAAGTATACTACCAAAGTTGGTCAATTTAGTACTTCTCTGAGACAAGTGGCATCTAAATCTACATCTTTGTCTTACGCTTTGTAGAAAAAAGATACAGAGAGTAAAGGTAACCATCCTGTAGTTATAAAAATAATAGTGGAGCTCAAGATGAAATACTGGCCTTCAGCGTCCTCTTCAGAATTTTCACACTTATATCCTGTGGCTTCAGGAATCTTCACAAATATGTGTTCTCCGCCCTTTGTAAGCTTGCTATTTGAGGTCGCAAGGCATACACTTACAAATCTTTGAGATAAATTTAACAAAATCTCAAGGTAAGCTTGGTAATTCCTGCAACTTTATTTTATGAAATATCATAAAGTTGTAATTTATTTCTTTAGAAGGAGAAGTACTTTCAATCATACTTAGTAGATACCACATACTACAAATCAAGTGCAAAATGGTAAATATTGCAGATTCTTATTCATAAGTAGGAGCTAAAAAAATGTGTCCATGTGGACATGGAAAGAGGACTAAAAAATGTGTCCATGAGGACATGGAAAAGAGACTCAAAAGGAAGAGGGCTGGGAGGGGAATGGATAATGGGAAATTACTTAACGGGTATCATGTACATTATTTAGATGATAGATACCCTAAAAGCCCTGACTTGACCACTACGCAATCCATGCATATAAGAAAATTGCACCTGTGTCCTATAAATTTATACAAGTAAAAAAATTAAAACTTTTACAAATGTGAAAGAAGAAACTTAAATTGGTCTCTGAAATGATTTATTTTTAGATTTTAACCTGAAAATGTAATCAAAATTTTCAAAAATTGATGTCTCTAGTTGTTTTGAATGCCTTCGTAGAAAATTTTATTCACATATAAAGGTAGTAGCAAACGGCAAAAAAAAAAAATTATCTTTTGTGACAATTGAAATAAATATCTGGTAAGTATTGAAGAGATTTTAGAATAGTCAGTCTCTAAACTGGATTCCAAATGTGAAATCACTCTTTAAATCTACCAGCTTTTCTTTTACATTGTTGACAAATGAAATGTCAAAGTTTGTTATAGTAATGCAAATGGATTTTGAATTTGAACATTTTACATTTTGTATTTCATAATATTGATAAAATCTTTTAGTTTTAACAATTCTTCAATTACTCTGTGTGATTCAAATGAAAAGATTAATAATATCTGTGAACATTTTAAATTATACATTTCCAGAATTAAATTTTTGCTTGAAATACTTAAACCATATCAACCCATAATTATATATTTTTTGAAGATTTTGTATTAAAATATGTTTATTCAAGGTGTTAAAAATTTCACCAAAGTTAGCTATCTTTGAAAAACAACTATTCTTCTACAGTCTGCAAAATAATAATTACTCACAATAATAATTTCTCACTTTTTAATTTTTTTTAGCTCATAAACTTTTAACAGCATTTTTTGGTGTGTGCAGTAAAAGTGCTTTGTATAAAACAAAGGAAAGTAATCTTCTCATACTAGTTATTAGCATACAGCTGAAAGAGTTAGTATCTGAAGTTCTTCAGAATCACCATTCTTTAATTTCATTTAATATAGAATGAAATTTATGAGCAAGACTATGATGCAAAAGGTTTTCTCAGTGAATTAAATAAGAGTACTTTTATCTTAGAATTTTCAGAGTAAATATTAGTGCAACTCATATATTTAATCTTCCCAATCAAGACACTTTTGTGAGTAAATGTACATTAATAACAATTAGGATATTGAAAGAGTTATAAACAAGAAATGCCTTGAGTCAACTTTATATTGATTTACTAATATAAGTAACATTTGCTAATATTACTAATGTTAATTTACATAATCCTCACAACAATCTATAATGTAGGATGTACTGCTTTCTCCATTTAAAAAATTAGGGGGCTAAGATAAAAAAGGTAGATCACACAACAAATTAATGACAGGGGCAAGGTCTTCTCTTGGCAATCTTGAGATGTTTGTGCATTAATAGGGGTCTTGGTAACTAGACTTTGCATATTCATTTATATATGCATATAACATGTGTAGTTTTATGATCTTTTTTTACAGTCCTATTGTCTAAAACATATTTATTTTCACTTGGACATTTGTCCTAAGTAGTGTGATACTTCCATGAAGAAAAACTTTAATCTTCTTCTAAAATGTTTATCTTCATGGCTTCTAACTACTAGTGTAATCTTTTATTTCATTTTTGAATCATTATGGCCTTATATCATTGGACATATCTGCAATGCATTATTCAAAACGGTATCTTTTCTATTTCTTTCCTTCACTTGTCTCCAACACTAGCCTGGGTATTACTTTATGTGAGATAGTAAAATAAGCCACTCTGTGGCATGTGAACATTTTGGACCTTGTAATTAAGTTAGCTGTGATTAGCTGCTTTAGTATGATCTCATACTGCTGGAACAAATCTCATGAGAGTTATTTCTTATTTTGTACTTGCAGACACTTAAAAGGGTGAAAACCTCTTTTTTGCCCCATATAAATATTTTGTTTAGCAAGGTGTTAGGGTAGTTAATTTGGCAATATTGTTCATTTCAAAAATATTTTCAAAAAGAGTAAAAGATTTAGGCTGAGGTGGAGAATGATAGTAAAACATGAATAATACAATATATAATATAGTATAATAATAATCTTCATTATACTCTCTAATTCATAATAAACGTTTTGGGACTATTCTATACATTAGATGACTTTATAGCTTCCATCAAATTATTGCCCACTTTGGTACTAAAATAATACAGATTTGTAATATTTTAAAAATCTATTATATAATAAAGGCAATTACTGACTTATATGGCTTCAAAAGAATGATTTTTCAATTCAAGTGTTTGGCAGATGTCTTTGGTGCCTCACGTTACATTCCTAGGGCACAGTTTTGATTTTAGCCACAGCTGCAGGGCTGCAGGAGAGATTCCACTTGGAGCTCATACATACTTCACTCAGGCAAGGCAATACCTCAAACATACCACCTTATGGCTTTCTGCCTCAGGGTCTTTTTCAAAACAACAAAAACCAACTAGATTCAAGACCAAGTACACTGGAAAAGCCCAGGAAAGTACCACTGACGTTTTCCAGGGGCCACCTGCAACCAGTGGGGATTGGGGAGCAGAAGATGATGCCCTAGTGTCCCCCCTTTGGATAGGCAAGCTCAAAGGACTCTGGTGAAGGCTCAGGAGACCCTTCAAGAAACACATCTTTGCAGTCCGTAGGGACAATTGAACTCTGCCATTTTGTACAGGCTTGTCTCTTTCCCCATCTTACTTTCTACACTCCCTCGTACTTACCTCCTGAAATCACCTCCTCTGTAAACTATATGCTCTCAACTTCTTGTTTCTTTACTGCTTTTTCAAAGAGTGTTAAAGGAAAGCAATATAGAGATCATTTTAACAATATTTAAGTTAATTTGCTCTAACAATTTTAAAGCATTAAGCACTGGGTAAACAAAATATAAAATTGAAATACTACTCTCCAATTAAATTTCTAGAAAATGTACAAAATTAAAATATGATTTATAGGCACATGTGATAAAGATGTTTTAATAATAAATGCCTAAATTCTGAAATATCCAAAGTTATCTTCACTGAAATACTTGATTGCATCTTTCAGTCATTATTTCTGAATTATCATTTGGCTAATTTTTAATAACAAGTGCAAAAAATGATAAAGACAGATGTAAGAAAGAGAAGGCTAGAGGAAGAAAAAGGTAGAAAAGAATAAAGAAAAGAAAGAAGGGAAGGAAAGACAGGGAGAAAGGAAGGAAGGAGGGAAAGAGGGAGAGAGGGAGGGAAGGGAGGGAGGGAGGAAGGAAGGGAAAGAAGGGAGGGAGGGAGGGAGGAAGGAAGGAAGGAAGGAAGGAGTAACCGTTCAGAAGATAATGACTATCTTACAGCACATGTGTAATGCACTCACAGATGAGAGCTGTGATATAATTTCAGAGGGGTTTTAATTTAAAATGAGAACGATGCCCCAACCTCCAATCTCTTTGTCTACTCCAGTGAATATACTCGATTTCCCAACCTTATCCCAAATATCTTTTCATGTTATTTTATAGTCTTCTCAGTCCAATTAAAATTTTATATCTATTTGTCTATGCATTACTCTTCTGTCTTCCTTCTCTCTTTTCTTTCTTGTTCTTGATCTTCTAATATACCTACCTTTTAATGATAAAATTTTCTCTTCTTGCCAATTCAAACCTACTGTGCCTTTAAAACTCAAATTTAAAAATGATCTTCAAACACCTTCACTCACCAAAGTTGTAAACTAATTTGAAACTGTTTTGTATTATGCATTCATCATGGTAAATAGTAATTATAATAGGTACATGAAGTTAAATATTTCCTGTGTTTTAAACTTTGTGGTAACTGCATTACATAGACATTTTGTACTTGATCCTTTGAAAATGCTAGAGAGAGATAATATGCTTTTATCTTTCAGAATATTATGTATGCTCTTCTAGTCCACACAGCTAGAAAGCGACAGACCAGCATTTGCATCCAGTTTACTGACACTAATACTCATCTATACATATGTTTCTGTGGGGTGGGTACACAGCCAGTGCTAAGTCTGAAGTTTATATTAGTATAATTTTGCATATAGAAAACATTATATGTGATATATGTGTGGATTTTGATCTCCAAAATTAAAAATAAAAATTGTGAAACCAATGCCAAAATTGAAAAGAATATTTTTAAAAAATTGAATTCTATAGTATCTTTTTGCATTCCCTCCTCAATTCCTCCATTGGACACTAAGTCCACCATATTATTTAATTCTGCTTGCATTCAGTGTTATAAAAATTGAATCAAATTGTAGCTAATCTTTTATAACTTTTTTTCTGTTCTACTCTATTTTTAAAACATTCTATACATGCTTTTATCTATAGACTAATTTATTACTTATGTCATTTTAAAATAGTCCATTTAATGAATAAACTATAATTTATTATCAACATTATTTTGATGGCTTCTTATTTTTCTCCAGTTTTTATTTTTTCTACCGACTAAAATAACGCTGCTAAAAATATCATTTGTCCTGGTATTTTGGGGTGATTTTTCTCTATTGGAAAGTATAATTCCTGTATATATATGTGTTCAAGTTTACTAGCTAAATTTCATTTTTTACTAATATCATCAGTAGTTTATGACTTTGTATTGCACTCTATTGGTAAAACATTTAGTGTTGTTAGACTTTAAATTTTGCTAACCTGGATGGTTGAAAATGGGATCTCATTAATTGTTTATATCTAATAAATTGACAAGTGCTTTTTATGTGCCAATTAATATTTAGTATTTTTCTGTGAAATATCTGCTCTTATATTGGCTCATTTTTCTAAATAATTGTCATTTTTTGTTACTGCTATGTGTAAGACTTTTATTCTGAATACTGGTCTTTGATAATAAATTCAAACTGCTAATTTTAATTAATGAAATTAATCAACATTTTCTCTAAGTTCAGTTCATCCCCTAGCTTTAATTCACATATTTTATTCTAAAATTTTAAACCTGGCTTTTTATACTTATGCCTAAAAATTTTGTATATGATAGGAATTATTAATCTGATTACATATGTTAACATATTAATTTAATTTGACCATCAAATAATATTAAAAAATGCATTTCTTTTCAGTTATCTACAGTGCCACTCCTTTCATGTCTCAGATTTTGATATTACGTTGGTTCTACTTCTAGACTCCCTACTCTATTTATTGAACAACTTATCCCTGAGCTAATACCATACGTTTTACAATCTAAATTTTTTAAAAGGTTTATAAAATGAAATATAATAAGTCAAAGCCTCTTAATAGTTAATCCTTATTAACTAATCCTTACTAATAAGTATCACTAATAAGTCTTTGCCATTCTTAGGCCTTTATGCTTCCATATAAAATTGAGCTTTGGCTAACTAAACTTGTTGATTTCACACTGCAATTACACTGACTCCACAGACCAATAAGCCAGGATTGGAATCTTTATCATATTGAATTTTGTATTCACGAAAATGATATACCTATGTTTATGTTAATTCAGGCCTTCTTTAATACATTTAAGTAAAGTTTTATAATTTGTATATAATATTTAGTTATTATATTAAATTTATTTCTAACACATTGTGGTGCTTTGGTAAATGATTCAAATGTTTTTAATTACATCTTTTTAAAATTACAAAAAATTAAACCTATTTCTTGCTCAAATGTAGAAATGCAATTGGATTTTATTGTTTCTGGATTATGATTTTTCAGTCTATCTTGCTAAATTCTATTATTGCTTTTAGAAAGTTGTTTATAGACTTTTGGTATTTTTCTATGCAGAAAAATAATATAATTTGCAAACATTGTGTATCTTTGGACAAAACACTATCCTATTTTCTCATTACATAAAACCAATACCATGTCTTTTACTATTTAACATCCCTGATGCTACATCCCTGAGCCTATACCATGCCTTTTACAATTTAAATTTTTTAAAAGGCTTGTAATATGTCACATAATAAGTCAAAGCATCTTAATAATTTTTATTAACTAATGCTTACTAATAAGGTTCATTAATAAATTTTTGCTATTCTTAGGCCTTTACTCTTCCATTTAAAATTGAGCATTGGCTAATAAACTTGTTGGTTTCTCATTGGAATTACATTGACTCATCTGATCTTATTTTTTTTTACAATTACTCATCTGCTTTTAAGCATTATGTATTTTAGATATTTTTCTTATCTTCTAAGAAGGATAGTAAGCACATTGGAAACACATGTTATAACTTCAATTATTTTTATATCAGATTCTCAATGTATATAGAAAAACATTTTGTATATAGAAGAAGAAAAATGGAATAAAAATATAATAGTTTCCTTTGCCAGCAAATTTAAACTTCTGATATTTACTTTCGAATTTGATGTTCTCAACTATTTAACTTCAACCAACTTTTTACTTACTATTGATTCTTTCTCCACTTATTATCATATTTAACCTCAAATTGATTGTTGCTTTATGGTTTCAACATTTCAACACTCCTGATTTGAAGGTTTAATATATTACTTTCATTAATTCACTGTCCACTTAAATTACTTCCCTGGAAATTAGATAAAAATTAATTATATTACTAATCATCCAAATAATATAAACCTATTTAAAGTAGGTAGCAGGAATATCTCAATTGGAGTTTATATTGATGATTGTGTATAAAGGTATAACTGGCATCTGAATATTTCTAAAAAATTTGACACAATTACAGATTTGAAGTAATTAGCTAGATATTAGTAAACTAAATACCAACTACAGTTTACAAAAGCACAATAACAACATGACCATCTTTTCCCTAATGCTTTAAATTTTGTAAAATTTAGGAAACAGTCTTTATGTAACATAGCTTTGATAATTTTCAGATCTTTATTTTCATGTTTTTTCAATTTATGATTGTGGCTTAATTTATTTAAAATATACTTAACAAATATGCTACTTTTATGATTATGGAAAGATACAGATAAGTGTTTCATACCTTAAAGGTAAACTTTTTGATTGTGATATAAACTGTGATTGAGACAGGACCATTTAAAGGTTAGTTATTTAATACTAACAAAATGCTAAAAAAAAAGCAAAGTTATTCAGTATGAAAGGTGCATTGTTACTGACTCATTGTAACATATGCTTGAGATTATCCCGCATTTCTGAGAACACATGTTATTTTCTAAAAAAAAGTCTTCTTCATTGTAAATATTTAACCATGTTTTATTTCCATTGTTAATTTGAGAGTGCCATCAAGGAAATATGCAGAAAAGAAGTGTGGACGTGTTCATTATTAAAGTTATTGAAAACTTAATAAGAAACAACCTTTTTAAGAGACTTATTGTACTTAAAAATTTAGTCTGTATGCTGAAACCCTAACTTCTCATTACTAATAAGTAAATTAATAAAACAAATACATTAATTAAAAATAATACAGCAACAGCAAGGATAAAATAATAATATTTAAAAATATGGAAGAAAGTTGTGTACTTAAACTACCTTAAAAGTAATGAAAAGTCACATGTATAAATTAGTATTTGAAGGCTCAGATGACTATAAGAAATAAAGATTACTTAAAAGAAGAAATGTCCAGAAACTTTAATTTGCAAACATCCAAACTTTAATCTACAAACATTTAAACATTGGCTTATATTTATTTCTCAAAATTCATTCTATTTGTGTTAATCTCATGAGGAAAGACAAGGACAAAATATAAAATTTAAGGGAGAAGAATCAATTTTATGGAGTTCCTACAACGCAGCTTGTGTAAAAAGTATGGAGATATCGTCATTAAAAAGGGAGATAAAAGAACTAAGCCTCATCAGATTTAAGATTTAATCAAGCAATAGTCCAATAAATTGAGACAGAGACAATAATATGTAGACCTTTGTCAAATGTTCCAGAGAACTAGTTATTTAGAGTGCTAGAAATGCATACAAACATTTCAGTGTTTACAGAGGCATATCATTTGCCCTTTTGTCTAATGATGGAAAGGTTAAAGTTTAATGTGCCAAGCATAACAACAAAAGGTAGTGATTATATCAGTAGTGACTATCCAGGATGACGTCTTGAGTACGAGAGACAGATTAAAGTTTTAGGCAACTATTCTAAATGAGGACAGAATAGAAGGAAACTCAAAAAAATAAGTAAAAGAAGGACAAATGTCTCAACCTTAAATTTTAGTGGCATATATTTCTGTTTTAATTAGCACAGTCTCTCTAATTTTTTCAATAGGATACAAACACACATATACAAAGTTTTAAAAATCCTCATAGGATTTAGCAGTGATTAATAGGTCATGTGACTTTAGTCATAACCACATAGTCCAGGAAAAAAGAAGCCCTTTAGAAAAAAAAAATCAGTTTAGAATTACATTCAAATTGACCATTCCTTTGCATATACTTAAATTCAAATAACAGATACATTCAGAGGCCAAAATGTTGGCATAGAATAAAATCATGTTCATTTATTTTTTTCTGCATCTTAGAATTGGAAGGCATAAAATTAAATAGGTTGAATGTAATAAGTTTATCCATACAAGTGCCAGTCTCCAAGTACATTTTGTACCTGCCATACAGGTTCATTTTCATGCAAATTCTTCTTAGAGCCAAATAAATAAAGACTTAGTTGAAAAAAAAAGTAGATAGATAAATATCTTGAGAAATAAATGGGGAAAAAACAGTGTTAGAAGGGTAAAAAGTTCAAGCTGCAAGAGAATTCCAAGTTCCTGGTTTCTATTACATATTTTATTATTATAATTTTTTCTTTGCCTGTCTATGTTTGGACCCCTCATAACCTAAAGAGTTAGAAAGAAAAAGATGTGAGCTGTAGCCAGATGGGAACATCTCCCCCAACCTCACATATACACCCCAAATCTAATAATGCTTCATAAAAATATCAGTTTTCATATTAAAACAGAATAATTTTTAAGGTCAAAAAGAAAAAGTCTACTTCAGCATATTTGCTATTAAAGAATTTTAAGTTATTTGGGACAAATCATGGACACTTTCCAAACTCTTGTTGTCACTATCTTGTGGCTTTCTGTTCTCTCTTTGATCTATAATGGAAATTTGGCAATGTTTACAGAAGATACTGACTCCAAGAAAAACAATCCTGTGTTACCAAATGCTGCCTATGTTGCTGCCTATATGATATCTGGAGACCTTTATTTATCTTTTTGAAGCAAATTTTAATTTTTAGCGGTTTATCATTTGTTGTTCATTTTAACTACTTTTAATAGAGTAATTAGGGTCCCTGAATACCATAACCATTTGCATCATAATTTAAATTAGGAATCTGGATTAAAAGTATTAGAATTCACTTGTCCAAGGATTTGAAATGCCTTTGTCGGTCAACAAAAAGGTACTTAGAAGTTCGTAGGGTTATGCTAAATACTTGTGTTAGTACAGACAGTAAGGCACATTCTTCTGTTATTAGAAATGAGCCTATAAAAATGTTCCCACATTTATCACAGAAGAAACCCTCTAGGGTCACTTGAAAGAGGTAATAAATATTTCAAGGATGGATTTTATCATATAGATTGTAGCATTTACTGTTGGAAAAAAACATTCCACGGTGAATTCTTCCATTCAGTTTTCCACTTCTTGTTCCAAAAGAAACTTATGATGAGAAACATATACACACACACAAATGAAAAGTAATCATTCAAAGTGGTTATCTGAGTTTCCTCTAAACTTAATGAAATTTTTTAGTGAAAATTAAAAAGTTTATAATCATATCTAAAATAGACATTTGCCACCAAATATGTGTTACATTTCAAGAAAGGGAGTACATTTATAAGAGCAGCTGTTATTTTTAATAAGAATTATCCAAACATTAAGTAGAGGAATAAATACACTGAATAAGATATAGAGTGAAGTAGTAGGCAACATTCATTTAAAAATACATGCCATGCTATACTGATTTTAGTAAGGAGCATGAGAAAAATAATGAAATCACAAATATATTTAAGAAATTTTGTTTATATGACTTTGTAGAATCACATGCAAATTATTCATGTATCAAAATTACCAAAATAAAGAAATTCAGATGGTGTTAAAAATAATGTTATTAAAGATGAATATGGACTCAAGACAAAATAGTTAAAAAAATGCTTGGCTGCAGATATCGTTTGTGTTTAGGTAAAGGATTTAAGAGAAGACTGTAAATTTTTTTGTAGTCATATAAGTGTGAACTAGGGTGGCATCAGCAAAATGGCTGACTAAAGATGTCTGGTGCTTGTCCCCGACATGTTCCGCAGTGTCTCCACCAGGCCCCTGCTGCTCTTCAACCCAGACACTGAAGTCAAAATATAATAAAAACAATGTATAATAAGCAATAGTTTTTTCATAGTTTTGAATAAACAGCTATATTTTGACTACAGTGCCTGAGGTGAAGAGCAGTGGGGGCCTGGTGGAGACATTGTGGAACATGACAGAGGATGGCAACATAGACGAAGGAGAGAGGCACCCTGAGGATGCCACCCGACCTTCCTAGTCAAGATCAGCTTAGAACCAGAAAGGACTTTCAACACCTACAGTTTTTGCTGTTGGGGAATCTGCAATTCTCACAGGCATGAGCAGTCTAGGGAGATGTTAGGGAGTTTACATAGCTGCAATGCTCCCAAGAATGAGCTCTTATTGTGACCCCATGATCCAAGCTGATACTATAAGATGTGGCCTCAAAGTGGATTGTGAGAGTGCTTCCTGCTCAGGGGTAAGTAGCCATTGCATCTCCCCAGACATGAAACTTTATTGTCGTTACACAATGTCCACATGTAATAGTGTACCATTTCCAAGCTGAACTATTAGAACTCTTTGACCCATGGAAACAGGTAGAGTTACTCCATCTTCTCTATCCAGGTGTTGTAGCATCTCAGTGCTGGACACCTGACATGTAGGTCCAGCAGAACAGCTGTGGCCCCAGAGCCCTACCCATAGGGGAGCAGCACCTGAGCCAAGCCACTATTTGATCTGCTCCATTCTTCTCTTGAGTGTAGACTAGCCCAGCCCCTAACTCCCAGAAAAGTAGTGTCTCAGCAGAGACATAAGACAAGTGATTCCCTGCTTCCCTGGATAAAGAGTAGCCTAACGCTTTGCTCACAGGGTAGTAGTCCCCAAATTGAGCTGAAGATAGATGAGGCCTGTGCTTCCCTGGAGTGCAAACCAGCCCACCATACCATCTTTGCGGTAGCAATGATGGTGGCCAGTAAGCCCAATGCTGCTTCTGAGTGAACACCAGCCAGGGCCTTGCTCCTATGGGAGCACCAACCAAGCAGAGGTGCCAGCTGACAAGACTCTCACTTCCCAGAGTGTGAACCAGCCTAATGACTGAGCTGAGCCTCAGGCCAACCATCTGCTTCTTACCCAGAGAGCCCTCTAGCCATACACTCCACAGCTATAGAACACAGCCAGAGCAAGTTTGCTAGCGAATCAGCCCTGTGCTTCCCTGGAACAGGGTTCAGCCTGGTGTTTTTCCTCTCCAGGGGAGCAGAGCTCAAGTAGGTGGACCAGTCACAGAAGCCTCTGTAGCATAAGCCACTGAGGCACTTGCAGGAATTGCTGACATTGACAATAACTGAAGAAACTGCACAGAGACTACACAGTTGTACACACCCAGAACAAAACCAACACACACAACCCAATTGACATCCTAAGACACATCTGCAGGTGAAAACCTTTCCCCATGAAAACCACTCTATAAAATTGGAAGAGGTGAATGGTTCACCAGATGAATAGATATAAATGCAAGGATACAGGAAACATAAAGAAGCAAGATAAGATAACATTACCAAATGAATCATACTTCTACAGTAACTGACCCCAAAGGAAAAAAAAATTGGAATTGCCTAAACAGAGATTCAAAATAATAACCTTAAGGAAACTCAGTGAAATACAAAAGAATACAGATAAGCAATTCAACAAAATCAGAAAATCAATTCATGACCTAGTGAGAAATTCAACAACCCGATATGTATCATATAAAAATACCAAGCAGAAGTCTTGGAGCTAAAAAGTTCAATAAATGAAGTGTAAAAGGCAACCAAGAATATAAACAACAGATTAGATCTAACAGAAGAAATAATCTCTGAATTTGAAGACAGGTCTTTTGCAATAATCCAACCCCTCCACCCCGCCCAAAAAAAGTTGCAAGATTTTTAAGAATGAAAAAAACTTATAGGACTATGGAATGTCATTAAGTGAATACATTTTCATATTATGGGAATTTAAGAGGGAGAAGAGATGAAATAAGGCAAAAGTCTTAGTAATACTATGGACATCCAGATCCAGAAAGCTCAAAAGTTCCAAGTAGTTTTAATCCAAAAGGGTCCTCTCTGAGGCACATTATAGGCAGACTATCAAAAGTCAAAAACAAAGAAGGATTTTTGAAAACAGTAAAAGTGTCAAGACACATATAAGGGGATTCTCAGTAGATTAAAGCAGATTTTCCAGTATAAACCCCACAGAATAGGAAAGAATAAGTGATATTATTAAAGTGGTAAAAGAAAAACCCTGCCAATTAAGCATACCATACCCAGCAAAGCTATTCTTCAGAAATTAAAGGGCAAGAAAGTCTTTCCAAGGCAAGCAAAACGTGAGGAAGTCTATTACACTAGAATAGCCTTACAAGAAATGCTTGATGATGTCATACATCTGAAAGAAAAATGAGAAAACTATCATCATGAAAACATGCAAAAGTATAAAACTCACTGATAGAGCAGATACACAAATGAGAAAGACAAATACATCAATATGTATAACTGTAGAAAACCACCAAACCACAAAGATAAACAAGAGAAAGAAAAAGTACATATGCAAAACAACAAGAAAACAACTGGCAAAATGACAGGGGTGAGTCCTTACCTATCAATAATAGCCTGGAATGTAAATAGATTAAATTCTTCCATTTAAAAAATGTAAGCTGGCTGAATGAATAAAAAACCGGTACCCAACTATATATGCTACCTACAAGTAACTAATTTTACCTGTAAAGATACCCACAGACTGAAAGTGAAGAGATGAAAAATATTCCATACAAATAAAAGCCACAACCACAAAAAAGCAGGAGGAGCTACACTTATACCAGATAAAATAGACTTTAAGTCAAAAAACTGTAAAGAGAGGGAAAAAGGAGGTCACTACATAATGATAAAAGGATAAATTCAGATACAGAAAAAATATGGTAAATATGTTTGAACCCAACACCAGAGCAACAGATACATAAAATGAATATTTGATTAAAAAGGAGAAATAGACTATAATAAAGTAGTAGATGGGGACTTGAACATGTCAGTCTCAGCATTGGATAGATCATCTAGACAAAAAATTAACAAAGAAACTTTAGACTTAAACTATACTATAGACAAAACAGACCTAACAGTCACAGAATACTTCACCCAACAATGCCAGAATACAGATTCTTCTTGCTAGTACATGAAACAGTACCTAGGAAAGACCATATGCTGGGCCCCAAAACAAATGTCAACAATTGAAATCATATCAAGTTTCTTTTCTGATCATAGTGGCATCTAGAAAGGTGAATTCTTTCCAGAAGATTTGCAATATGCTTCACCCAGGTGTATCAGAGGAACCATTATCTATGGTAGCTGTAGCCTTACAAAATATATTTCTTTTATGATAAGACATGAAAGTCAAAATTACTCCTTGACCTATGAGTTACAGAATAAATGCTGTGTTACCAGGTATGAAAATAACATCAATCTTTTTTTTTTAGAACTCCAGCAGAGGTTTTAGGTTACCAGGTATTTTCAAGTAGAAATATTTTGAAATAAATCTCTTTATGAGCAGTAGATCTTAATAGTGGGCTTAAAATATTCAGTAAGCCATAATGTAAAAAAGATATACTGTCATCCAAGCTTTATTGTTTCATTTATAGATTACAGGCAGAGTGGCAATGGCAAATTAGCATTAGATTCACCTTAAAGTCACCAGCTGTATTAACTCCTAACAAGAGAGTCAGCCTGTCCTTTGTAGCTTTGAAGCCAGTTGTGACTTATCTGTGAAAGTCCTAGATAGCATCTTCTTCTAATAGAAGACTGTTTTATCCATGTTACATTCCATTTTTTAGTGTAGCCACCTTCACCAATTACCTTAGCTAGGTCTTCTGGGTAACTTCTTACAGTGTCTACACCAGCACTTGCTGCTTCACCTTGTACTTCCATGTTATGAAGAATGCTTCTTTCCTTAAAACTCATAAGCCAGCTTCTGCTAACTTCATATTTTTCTTCTGCAGCTTCCTCACCTCTCCTAGACTTCATAGAACTGAAGAGTTAGAACTTGCCCTGGATTAGTCTTGGCTTAAGGAATGTTGTGGCTGATTTGATCTTCTATTCAGACCACTAAAACTTTCTCCATATCAGCAATAAGACTGTTTCATTTTCTTATCATTTGTGTATTTACTGGCATGTCACTTCAATTTCATCAAGAACATTTTCTTTTCATTTATAACTTGGCCAACTGTTTGGTATAAGAAGCCTAGCTTTTGGCCTGTTTTAGCTTTCAACTTGCTTTCCTCTGTAAGCTTAATCTTTTTTAGCTGGTGATTTAAAGTGAAAGATGTTTGACTATCTTTTTCACTTGAACACTTACCAGACATTGTCACATTATTAAATTGCCTAATTTGAATATTGTTGTAGCTTATAAAGAAATCCAAGAAGTGAAAGAGAGATAGGAGAAATGCTGGTTGGTTGAACTGTCAGAACACATAATTTATTAAGTTTGCCAATATTTATTGTCATAGTTTGTAGTATACCAAAACAATTACAATAGCGTATTAGTCCATTTTCATACTGCTGTAAGGGCACATCTGAGACTAGGTGATTTATAAAGGAAAGAGGTTTAGTTGATTTACAGTCCATAGGGGTAGGGAGGCCTCAGGAAACTTACAATCGTGGTGAAAGGGGAAGAAAACACATACTTCTTCACGTGACAGCAACAAGGAGAAGTGCAGAGCAAAGGTGGATAAAGCTTTTTATAAAACCATCAACTGTGATGAGGACTCACCCCTATCATGAGAACAGTATGGAGGTAACTACCCCAATGATTACCTTCCACCAGGTACCTCCCATGACGTTAGAGATTAGGAAAACCATAGTTCAAGATGATATTTGGGTGGGGACATAGCCAAAACATATTATTCTGCCCCTGCCTCCCCACCAGATCTCATGTCATCACATTTCAAAACACAATTATGCCTTCCCAACAGTCCCCCAAAGTCTTAACTCATTGCAACATTAACTGAAAAGTCCATGTCCAAAGTGTCATCTAAGACAAGACAAATCCCTTCTGCCTATGTGCCTGTAAAATTAAAAGCAAGTTAGTTACTTTCTGGAAACAACAAAATGGGGCAAATACCACCTATTCCAAATAAGACAAACTGTCCAAATCAAAGGTGCTATAGGTCTCATACAAATCAAAAACCCAATAGGGCAGTTGTTATACCTTAAAGTTGCAAAATGACTTCCTTTGACTCCATGTCTCACATCCAGGGCATGCTGATACAGAAGGTGGGCTCTGATGGGCTTGGGCAGCTCTGCCCCTGTGGCTTTGCAGGGTACAGGCCCACCTCCTGGCTTCTCTTATAGGCTGACATTGAGTGCGTATAGGTTTTGAAGACACACAGTGCAAGCTGTAGGTGGATTTACCGTTTTAGTGTCTGGAGGACCACAGCCCAGTTCTCACAGCTCCACTAAGCTGTACCCCAGTGGGGACACTGTGTGGGGGTTCCTATCCCACACTTTCCTTCTGCACTGCTCTAGAATACATTCTCCATGAGGGCTCTGACCCTGCAATAAACTTCTGCCTGGACATCCAGGCATTTCCATACATCCTCTAAAATCTAGGTGAAGGTTCCTAAACCTTAATATTTGACTGTTTTGTACCCATTGCTTAACACCATGTGTAAGCTGCCAAAGCTTGGGGCTTGCACCCTCTGAAGCAATGGACTGAGCTGTACCTTGGCCCCTTTTAGCTGCACCTGGAGTGGCTGGGACTCATGACACCATGTTCCCAGGCTGCATTGATCAGGGGGGCCCTGCACTTGGCCCAGGAAACCATGTTTCCCTCCTAGACCTCTGGGCCTGTGATGGGAGATGCTGCTGCAAAGGTCTCTGACATGCCCTGGAGACATTTCTCCCATTGTCTTGGTGGTTAGCATTTGGCTCCTCATTACTCATGCAAATTTCTTTAGTGGCCTTGACTTTCTTCTCAGAAAATAGATGTATCTTCTCTACTGAATCATCAGGCTGCAAAATTTTCAAACCTTTGTGGTCTGCTTTCTTTTGTACATTTTGATGCTTATAAATTTCTTTTTCTAGATATCCTAAATCATCTCTCACATTTTTCTGTCTCCTGCTGAGCCTTCCAAATGGTTTTAACCTCTGCCTATTACCTAGTTCCAAAGTTGCTTTCACATTTTAGGGTATCTTTACAGCAGCCTCCCACTCTGTGCAGTACCAATTTGCTGCATAGTCCATTCTCATGCTGCTGTAAGTACATACCCAAGACTGGATAATTTATAAAGCAAAGAGGTTTAATTGACTCACAGTTCCACAGGGCTCAGGAAACTTACAATTATGGCAAAAGAAGAAGGAAACACATATTTCTTCATGAAGTAGCAACAAGGAGTACAGAGCAAAGGTGGGGAAAAGCCTCATAAAATCAAAAAATCTTGTGAGAACATGCTATCACAAGAACAGCATGGTGATAACCACCCCCATGATCGAGTTACCTCCCACCAGATTCTTTCTATGACATGTGGGGATTATGGGACCTACAGTTCAAGATGAGATCTGGGTGGGGACATGGCCAAACTATATCAGATAGTAACATCAGAGATTACCAGTCACAGATGTCATAGTTTGAAATATTTCAAGGATTACCAAAATGTGACTCAGAATCATGAAATGAGCACATTCTGTTAAAGAAATGCACCAAGAGACTTGGTCAATTCAGGGTTGCCACAAACTTAAAATACGTAAAAATTGCCTCATCTGTTAAGCAAAATAAAATGAAGCACAATAAAACGAGGCATGCCTGAATTATGTGTTAATTTCAAAACATACATAGTAAAAAATAAACAAATATAGATTAGTAACCATCTTTTACATAATTAGGTATGGCTTGCTTAAAAAGGATCAGAGACCTTGTTAAACACGTAGACCATACAGGGGGCCAGGAAAATGATGTGGTGGAAGGTTCCCTGGAGTCTAACACCATTTATTATTTCTTCCTAAAGTAGGATATGGCCTTTGGGTAGAGAATATAATAGGCAGCCAAGATCATCAGTGTCTTCAAATCAGAGATCATGTCTTCATTCACTCCCACATCTACAGCTATGCTCGTAGCATTCAGACAATAACATAAAATCATACATAAATCAATAATATATTTTATTAATTAGTACGACTACCTAGTATGTCTATGCAAAATTACCTTTTAGATTCAATACTAATTTCTGGCAAATAATAATAAGTGACATCTTCTGTTCTTAATAGTCTTTTGTATTTTTAGAATATTGATTTAACTTCTGACTAAAAAATAAACAAAATTTATAACAAAATGATAACTCAGAAAAATAAGAGAAACTATTGAAATAAAGCAAATGTAAAATAAAGCCAACAGGGCCAACAGTTGGTTCTTTCAAAGGACTAATAAATTTGAAAAACTTCTGATAATTGTTCAGAAAAAAAGAAGACAACAACAAAAGAGCCATTTAAATGAGAAATTATAGGAGATGTGTTTATTTAAAAAATTGATAAGAAAATACTGAGAACAACTTTTTGCAAAACAAATAATGAGATAACATTTAAGAATTTTATCTAAGTTGCCAAACGTTACTCACTAAAATAGCTTCAAGAAAAGTTGAGAAATTTGAAAAACCCTATATTAATTTGAAACATATTTGATACAAAGTAAAAAGGCTGAAAAAGTGGCCCTATACATATTTTGAGGAAAGCATAGATTTTTAGTGCTAATATCGACCAAACATTTACAAAACAGATACTTTAACTTACACAGAAAGTATTTCACAATAAGAATACAGAAAGATACTGATATGGTTTTGCTCTGTGTCCCACCCAAATCTCATCTCAAATTGTAAACCCAATGTGTCAGTGGAAGGACCTGTGATCCTCACATCTCCAGAGACAGTGGTGATTGTGTTATGGGGGCAGTTTCCCAAACACTGTTCTCATGATAATGAGGTAGTTCTCATGAGACGTGATGATTTTAAAAGTAGCAGTTTTCCTTGCACTCTCTCTCTCCTACCACCTCGTGAAGAAGGTGCTTACTTCTCTCCTTCTCCCTCCACCATGATTACAAATTTCCTGAGGCTTCCTCAGTCATAAAAACTGTGAGTCAACTAAACCTCTTTTATTTATAAATTACCCAGTCTTAGGTAGTATCTTGATAGCAGTGTGAAAATGAACTACTACAGATACTAAACATTTTTTGCTTCTAAGCTTATTTCATTGATGTTAGAATAACATAATTTTTAAACTCAATAAAGACAGAGGAGAAAGAAAAATTAGGAGCCAATTTCTCTCAAGCAATAAAGTAATCCTAACACAAAGTAAAATAACAGTGTTCTTAATAAAGAGATACTTAAAAATTATAAGCTACTGTGACCAAGTTGAGTTTGTCCAGGAAATAAAAGATTACTTTAAGAGTGGGCAATTTACTAACATAATTCAGTCGGCAAATTGATTACAGGGGAACATCATATGATCCTATAAGTAGGCAGTAAAATATGATAAAATTCAAGTTTTCTTAATATTAAGATAGCACAGAAAATTATGAATAGAAACAAATCTTAATCCAAAAACGTTGACTGCAGTCTAGTGGTGTTGGGTATTGTAACAATAAATCTTGAGAAGCATCTTCTTTAAGATAAGGAATAATGAGAGGATTTGCTTTAGAAATACTATTCTTCCATGCCTGGCCAATGCAAGAAAACAAGAATCATAAATAAATGTTATGAAGATTAAAAATAAAATTTTATCATGGTTCCTATATATACATGATATAGTTAAGTAGAAATACAAATGATTATTAGAATTAATAAAGATTTAATAATCTTCCTCTTGTAAAGCAATATACAAGAACAACTATTTAAGTTTTCAGTAAATTCTTCATGTATGGAATATTATTATCAAAAATACTTTAAATATTCCCAAATTGTTTTATTTATAAAATACAATTTCAGGGGAAATCTCAATACTTTTATTTATTTTAAAATTAAATTTGGCATCTAATTCTAAATTTAATATGTAAATACAAAGGTCTAAAAAGAGCCAAGAAACTCAACAAAGGACAAGGCAGAGGTGAAATATTACACTGAATATTAAATAATAATACATTCATTATAATTAAGATTGTGATAATAGCAAAGAGAAAAACAAAATGACCAATTAAACAGAACAGAGAGCTATAAACCAATCCACAAAAATGTAGAATTCTGACATATGAGAGAGTTGATACGAAATATTAGTTGTATTCCCTCCCTTTATAAAGGTGAGATGCTTATACAGGTTGTGTATCTTTGAGTATTTCTATGGTTGATTGTTTTACTTTGAGAGTGAGACACAACATTCATGTTAACATCATAATTCAAAATTGCAAGCATTATGATGTCAAGATAAATGTATAATAAATGTCTTTATACACACTTGTTGGAGTATGTAACATGTAATATTTATTGAACTCTTGATACATGCCAGCATCACTTTATGTCTTTTTCCTGTATTAACTTTTATACTAATGTTTTATATGATCTATTATGGCATATATGGTCTGTATTAATGTACTTTACACATGAAGAAACTGAGGCACAAAGTAGTGAAGCATTTTGGTAAAGGACTACAAGAATAAGAGACAGAATTGAGATTTGAATGTAAGCATTAAGAGTCAGAGATTACTCTGTCTTACAATTTTGACAATCAACAGACTTTAAAATGTTTATTTTCATAAGTGGCAAAATTTACCCCTAGAAAATTATAAGCAATGAACATTCAATTTACATAGGACTATGTGAACAAAGACGTTCATTTATTGTACTAACTCAAAAATGTTTTGAGTCCAAATATTGAACAGTGAAATAGACATTGATATATGTGCTTGTTATTACAAAGTTGCAGTTAAAACAAAATTTACAAACAGATTTTCTTAGCATATTACAATGCTAAGTGGAAAAAATCAGAACACTAACATGAAAATATAGCATTGTGTCACATACCACAAATACACAGGTGAAAGAATAGAAAGAAAATATTAACAGTAGTTGTGTCTTGTCGAAGATACATGAGGGTGATTATTCCTTTTCTCTTCTTTCTCTATTTTGTAATAGTTATGTATTACTTATGCTATTTATAAAAAAATTAAATTGGTTGTTTTTTTGCTGTTCTAACATAGCAACATAATGGAAAGGCCATTTCTGGACCGATGAGTTTGCTCAGCAGTTCACCAGGTTTTTAGACTTGGGAGGCTATTCATGCCCATTTTAAGACAAAGAAAACTGAGGTTAAGAGAAACTGACTGCACAGATCTATTCTGCAGGTCAAATTAGGTAATCAAGCAGAAAGGCTTTAAAAACTGTAAAGGCCTATAGATACGAGGTGCCACTGCATTCTGGTAAATCGTGAAATGTGAACTCAAACGAAATACCTGTGATCTAATGGCAGAGGAAAATAAATAATATGTTATTTTAAGCTATAGCCTTGACTTATCTCCCATTCAAAGAATATCTTCAGGAAGGAAAATTAAGCTTCCTGCCCTTGACTTTTCACTGTTGAATAACATGCATAATGCTCCTTATTCGTTTAAAAAATGATTTGGGATACATGCATTGAAAGGGTTTGGTTCAGAATAACATTAGCGTCACAGAATAACATATTCTAGCCAACAAGATCTAAAGGTCAAAATGTTAACATCAAACAGAAATGGGTCCAATTCATTTCTTGCTTTCTTCATTTAGGGCATATTTCTTCATGGTAGTGTTTAATATGATTTTGCAACAAATCTAGAGGATATTATAATGGGTGTTAAAAGAACAACTGGCTGCTCCTATTCAGTTTAAACGGATATGTGCTACAAATTTGAAAGACAAGCAAGTATAGAAAGAAAAAAATACTGCGTAAAAGAAACTGAAGTTCAGAAAAAGGCACAGATAAGAAGGAAAGGTAGGAGGAAAGAAGGAAAGGTTGGCCTGAATTAAAGAGATGTTTTATGAGCAAAAAGCAATGTCAATGGTCATGGCTGATTGATTCTTTTCATTTTTTATCACCAGTGATTTTCTATTGTGATCAGACCCCAAGGCCAGGAAGTTCGGAGCCTTTCTTGGCAAAATTCAATTCCCATTAATTTGAGTGCTTTTTTTTTTTCTGTAAGTAGACCATGAAGGCAAGGTTAACACTTTTTCATGTCCATGTTTCATCTGTTGTGATTCTCTTTTCTATGTCGAAACTGTAAGTGCCCTTTGTATTCACAGTGGTGATTATTGTTTACATTACTTGGGGTTTGTTTTGTTCATGGTTTTTACCCAATCTGTCTGGTTGATCATTAACATAATGTATGGAAAATTTGCAATAGCTATATTAGAAATTAGTTATTAAAACAGTATTCTGAAAGATCAAGCTATATTCTCTAAAAGAGCAGAATTTTAACTACCCTTGAATGCCATAAAACTCTACTCTTTTCTTTTTAGTGAACATGTACATTTTATTGCTTTTACTGGTAAAAAAAAATTAAAAAAAGGACAGATGGCACAGAAATTGGGCCTAGGAAAATCACTTATAGTGAAACCAATTTTAATACCCTTGCTAATAAAGTTTTTTCTATACTTGAGTGCCAGATTTTTCCAGGAAAAAAGGGAATAATTCTTCATTTTGTCTAGGGAATTTAACTCTTTCAATGCCCTGGGGCACTTTATGGTGCATTAAATTATACTAAATAGCCCGAAAGAATTAACACACCTTCCAAGTCAAGTCTTTTATTTCTTTCTGCTGAGTAACATCAGGCCATCGATCATATTAGAAGGTCTAACCAACTCCCACAAGGCACTTTCCCTTATGTCAGAGCTAGCCAGGTGTGATGGTTTCCTTTCTTGAACTCCAATAAACTTTATAAGACCTATTCAACATCATTCAACTAAATCACATAATGGTAAATTTATAACTCAGTGGTGCTAAATGATGTGGCTAGTTGTCTCTACTGCTTGCTAGCTTAATATTAAAAATAAAGCCAGCTAACCCAACATGTGTCTGAAATTGTATTCCTTGACCTTTATCAATCCAAAGCAAGAGAAAAACTTCATGCCACACCATCTTTACCTTAATTATGTCTTTCCCCAATTGGTCTTGTAAAACTGGGGAGCCAGTCAAGCTTTTTATCCCACCTCAGGGGGTCAAGAGAATAGGAAACCTGTCACTAATTCCTTTCACCTCACAGGCAAAACTCCTTCACCCAATTAACTAAGGCCAGGTGCACCCTCCAGTGAGTCCGAGGAATGCAGAGAACTCACAAACTCTGCTTCCATCTTGCCAGAAAACAAGCCAAGCCTGCACCTGATTAGCGAACTTTGCTGGGGCTGCAAAAGGTTGGTAAACGTACATATTTTTCTCCATGAAAGCTGGGAAAGATCATGAGTGTTGCAAGTTAAGTAATGACTACCCAGGGCAAACAATATCCAGAGTGCCTTGTGCATTAACAGACCTATTCTTTATAGGAAGCAGTTTATCAGGATAGACAAGTGGCAGCCACTCATGCAGATCAGCAGACATCAAGGTGCTGAGTTATGGTTTTGACCCAAGTGGCCTTTAATATATTCTGAGGGTATATTTAGTGTGTGTTACTCACAGTTTGAATTTTCAAGAGTAAACATAAATAGATTCAGATAAAATTAATGGTGGAAAACAGCAGCATATGGGGGAAACAAATCCTAATTCAGAAATTGGAAATGACTATCCCCAGGATGAAACTATAACAAAGGTGTTGGCAGCAGCAGATAGTGGTTATACAGGTGGTGCCAGAGCTTCAAAAACCTGAACTGAAAATCCTGACCGAATTAGAACATCACAAGTTCTATATGTTTGCATAGTTTCCATAATTTCTCTGAGCATTTTTGTCTCATCTGGAAAATTGGAAAAGTTATTATAACAGTATTACCTATTACATAGGTTGTGAAGATTCAGTGAGATAATGTGATCAGGACTTTGAGGACTGGAAGGCAAGTAGTATGGACTCAGTAATTGGGTACTGTTATTCTAATGACTGATGACATTTAATTAGTGGAAGAAACACAATAATTAAATGAAAAATATGTTTGTTCCCACAAGGAAAGTCAGTTTACTAAATGAGAGGTTAGGGCTTTGCCTAATAATTTGGGACCAAGTGACTGGTGTCCAGAAAATTAGAAGGGAATGATTTAGACCTGTGATTTTCAAAATGTGCTTAGCTGGCTCCCAAAGCAGTTTTTTGAGGTGCCTTAATGTCTGTGTTGGGAAGAGAATGAGCCAGAGTAGAGACTCAACAGGCAAGCTTTCCCTTTGCTTTGATATATTTTGTATATTGGATTTTATTATACAATTTTATGTGAATAATGGGTTTGTTAAGTGAAACATGTTAATTATATGCTTCGTCTAACATAACAGCAATTGTTCCTGAAGAGCTGGCTGTAACAACGATATGTGATTCTCCATGTTTTTTTTTTGCTCTAGGTAAACACTGAAAATGCCCCCACCTGGAGTGCTAATATTAATTATACATCACTCACTTGCTGACCCATTCTTAGGTGGTCAAACTATGTTTGATCTACTAGGTTTTTCTAGTTATTATGGGGGGTAAAAAAGAAACCCTGAAAGACCATCAGTTTCAGACGCAGGAGTGAAGGGTGTCTGCTCTTTGCTATTGCAGTCTTGATTCTTCAAGCCAACCCTAACAAGTCAGCCACTGACTATTTCTTACTGTTGAAAGGGTGTGTAATATTTAAGAAAGCATGTATCCAGGAGGTTGCTGAGAGTGTCATTTTCAGAGGGTTTTCAGATTTCACCAGTGAGGTAAACTCACTTAATATCTCATAAGCCTCACCTTCTACAAAAATCTCCTATTTCTATTTTAGTGTCATCTGCACATTGTCTCTGTGACACTGATGAAGCTTTCTAAGAACTACTGCCATGGCTCCTGTCTGATTCTTCTCCATTACAGGTGGGGTTTCAACAGTCAGGTCATAGGAGTGAACACATGCTTGACTCAGGTTCATAGTAAAGATTTTTAGTTGGATCCAAATACTTTAGGTTGAAAATCATGAGCTTACTCTTAGCAGAGGCAAATCCATATGGGTCTGCAACAGCCTCCATCCTTGACTCAGAAAAAAGAATTCGACTGAGGAGCGTAAGGCAGAGTGAGAGACTGAGACAAGTCTTAGAGCATGAGTTTAAGTGTATTGCAAAGCCTTAGAACAGGAATAAAAAGAAATAAAGTACAATTCAGAGAAGGTCAAGTGGGTGACTTGGGAGAACAAGTGCACGGCTTGACCTTTTAACTTGAGGTTTTATAGATTGGCATACTTCTTGGGTCTTGCATTACTTCTTCCCACCTACCCAACTCCTGAGATCTTACTGGGAAGCGGCTGATCACCAGTTTCAGGTGTTATCTAGGAGACTGTGTTTCCCTGGCACCGGCTGTGACCAAATTCTTATTTTGGAAAGACAGTTAACAAGCATGTGACCATCACATAATGATCACATGACCTTTCTGGTATGTGTTAGGGGAGCCCTCTCCCACCCTGCTCATACCTGACTAGCTACCTATCATAACAGTACCCTACAGAATGTAACCTCAGCATATATAAATTACAACTGCCACATGGCTTGGACTCAGCATGAAATAGTCAAAAGAATACAATCCAGCAACTGAAAGTACCTTCAAAACATTCCTACCTTCACTTACAACACTCAAAGAACCTTCAAGGCGATTTAATTTGCGATCCACAGCAACATCTTTGACTTTTTTTTTTTTGTCTTTCCTAAATTCTTTTCACCTGCTTCTCTGAGTTTCTTGTTTGCCAAACATTCCCCCTGCTCCCTAACCCGGAGAAATTCCACTCTCTATTTCAAGTCTGTACGTTATACAAAGTTTCCTTCCCAGCAATGGCACAGAATTGAGTTCCTTTCCTTTTTTGACATATGCAATGAATTACAAATGGGAGCCCCAATAGCCCATAATGTATTTGTGTTGCCTAGGTCATCTAATGCTTTTACACACGGGTATTACTTATTGACACGTTTAGATTTCGTGTATAAATAGCTGAGATTTATAATCAAATGTTTGAGAAAAAGTCCAAATATTGCAAGAAGCTAAATAAAAATTAATTGGAAGTAAATGTAAGTCATCTGTATACTTCTTATATTGTTTCTTTAAAGAACCCCATCCTGTCTTTCTCTGTACTCATTTTCCACAGGAATAGACCATACTCCTCCCATTTCCTATTCCAGGAATAATAATACACAATGTTATAACATTTTATTGCTCTAGGCCTATAAGCCAATAAATTGTTGAAGTTTTGGAGACTATTAAATAATTTTTGCCCATTCAGGTATATAAAAAATACTCTCTTTTCCTAGACTTCATTTTTTCCCCACAAGAAGTGTCTTAAAATGTCTCTTATTAATGACCAAGTATTTTTAAGCCTAACTTTTCCAATGATTTTTCCTCTAATAAATTTTTTCAAGGGGAAAAATTAAATTAATAAAAAAGGACTCTGAAATGGTCTAAGTCATATATGTGAGTTTCCTTAATAAAATTTTAAAATGCTTTTCTTTAATGTCCACTACCACTACATGCACATGGTAGAACAAAGCAGACCCTTCAAGAACACTTGGGGATATGGAGTTATATGTATGTGCATATAATAATGAGTAAGGATGGAGAATATTCAAATGGGGGCTGCCTTTGTTACCATATCAAGTGACTTTTCAAAGAAATGTTGGTGGATATTGTGAGGACAACCTTATTATTTAGATTTGGTCAATTTGTAAAACTTGAATGATATGAAATAATACTTGGCCATTCCACTGCATTAGTCTGGGTCTTCCAGAGGAATGGAACCAATAAGTTTCTCTGCGTGTATATATATAGATATATATCATTATGATGAATGGCTTATAGCTTACACAGTTATGGAGGCTGAAAAGTCTCATAGCCTTGCAGCTGGCAAGCTGGAGACCCAGAAGAGCTGATGACACGTGCAGCTCCAGTTTTGTCCAAAGGTCTGACAACCAGGAGAGCGAATGGAGTACGTTTCAATTTGAATTGCAGTCTGAAGCCAAAAGACCAACGTCGCAGCTCACAGACAGTTAGGCAAAGCAAACAAATTCTTCTTTACTGAGCCTTTTGTTCTGTACAGGCCCACAGTGGATTATATAAGGCCCAACCACATTAGGGAAGGCAAGCTGCTTTGTTCAGTTTATAAACTCAATTGTAAATCTCATCTAGAAATACCCTCACAGATAAACTCAGAATAATATTTAACCAAATATCTGTGCACTATGTGACTTAGTGAAGCTGACATCTATAATTAATCATCACATCTGCTAATTAGGATTATTTTATGAGGCTCAAATAAAAATTATTGAAAATGTAAAAATAAGGCATCACTTGAGTGTTACTATATTTTAGATATTTAAAAGATCTGTATCTGTGTATGTTTATACACATAGACATAGACTTACATGGCTAATTTGTATTTTAAAACTCACAGTAATTAATTTGGATGAAAGCCTCTGTAGGGAAAGGCCATAAAATGTTGCCCATTTATTTCTCTATAGCTGTGGTCTCCAAAATTGTATCCACTAGTCAAATGTGAATACTGAACATTTGAAATGTGTTTAGAATGACTAAGGATATAAATTTTAGTTTAATTTTAATTACTATCCATTTTAAAACAATAGGTAATTCACTTTACTGGAAACTTTTAAGCATGTTTGGAATAAAGTGAATAGATGATTCTAGTTTTTCAACTGTAAACTAAATAAAATCTAAATTTAGGTCAATATTTCAGATACAAGTCTAGCATTCAAATTAAAAAGTACTATAAACATCAAATATTCACATGGGTTTTAAAACTTGGTGTAAAAAATAGAATATAAAATATCTCATTAATAATTCTGCCATTAGTTACAAATTAAAATAATACTTTTGATATATTGGGTTAAAAACTATCATTAAAATTAATTTCACCTGTTTCTTTTTACCTTTGTAATGTGCCTACTAAAATAATTTAAATTATATATGTGGCTTGCATTTTATTTCTGTTGGACAGAGTTTCTATATGTTACTGATAACTTCTAGTTAGAATGAACATCAAATGCAGGCTTTAAATTCAGAAAACAATAGTTTGGAGACTGAGGGTGTGTAAAATTAAGAAGGGCAAAATATTCATTTTTATACATCCTATTTCAAAGCCTATACAGACCTGCAATAATTTCTTGGTATCACAAACATTTATAATACAATTTAGGTGATTTAGAATGCTTTAATGTATTGATCTTAGAGTCATAACTAAAGTAAAAAATGAAGTGGATTAGAATTGTTCCAGTCCCCACCGAATTTTACATTTTTTTTAACATAAACCTCAAATTTACATTAAGTCATGCCTAGGAACTGTCTCTAGTGGGCTAATTTTCTAGATTTGTAACAATGGAATATGAGTTTTAACAGCATAATGGTTTACTAACTATTTGAAATAAATGTATGTTAAGCATCATCTAAAGTTAAAGTTGATTATTTGAATGACATTTTCCAATATAGCTATGTTATGTACCTAAACAAATCTTATTTACAGGCATGCTTTGGAAATGGAGTATAATGGTAAGCAAGAAAGATTAGAATTTGTATCCTAATGGAACTTATAGGAACCAATAATCATTAAATAAAAATAACTACACATTGTATAATAAATATAAATAAAATATAATAAGTCCTTTGAAGTGAAAATGTAATGGAATTCAGGAACAATTTTCATTAAATACTTGAGAGTGGAAACTCCTTTGGATAGTGCTGAGGAAAGAATAAGAAGTGACAATTAGAGTCATTAAATATGAGCAGCTCTCTGAAAGTTTGGCAACAAATGAGATTCAAGAAAAGATACAATATCTAATGGATGATTGGAAGTAAATGTGGGATTTTAAAAGATGATGCTTTTTAGAGGTCTTTGAAGACACTGGTAATAGCCAATGAGGAAGAAAAGATACAATGATGCAGGAAAATGAGAGAATAACCAAAGCAGCAGTTTGTGAAAAAGTGGAGCGCAAGGCTTCTACGTACAAAGGAGAAATGATCTATAGCAAGAGAGATACCACATGCATTGCAATATGAAGGAAGAAGAAAAGCAGAAGGAGAAAGGGATTTCCATTCAATGAATAAGACGTATGAATATAAAGCAAGATCATCTACCGCAGTCTTGAACAATTGAGCAGAAGACGTGCAGTTGTTACCTCAGGGCATAAGAAAATTAGCCCACTAGAGAGTTCCTGGGCATGACTTAATGTAAATTTGAGGTTTATGTTAAAAAAAAATGTTGTAAAAATAGTCTGGTTGGTTGTGTGATTATTTATGTCAAATATAAAGCCTCTGGTTCTGATGTGGAGAAAATAAGTGAAGGATTTATTCATAATTGGGATTTTGCCAATGAAGAAAGCAATGGCCAAGGGAATGATTAAAGTGTTGGAAAATGTGAACTCAGCTGGAAAAGAATATAAATGGAGCCAAGGGTGAGGAATGAAGTGAGAAAAGAAGATATGGATAGGATGTACTGAAGAGTCAAGTAATTCTGTCAATGGAGGTACATGAGCAATTTAAACTAAAGTACAGAAATGATGGCTGCAAAGTGGAATTATGAGCAATAAAGAATGCAAAGTTGTCCAATCTCTAATATATCAAATCTAGAGCATAGCCATGGGACTGTTTGCCTAAAATTGACTGGTTTGGTGAAGATTGCAAGACTCTGTTATGTAGACTTTTGGATGCTTTATTTGTGAGGATATTTGTGTCCCAGAAAATAATCAAAGAGATTTAAAGCAAAAAAGATGGGTGCAAGAAACTAAAGCCTATAGTGAATAAAGGGGAGCAACTAATACATTAATAAATAATAGCAATTAAGAGAGGCTAGGAGGAAATCATATCTTTATGGATTAATTATCACGAAACATTGTTTTTGGTTTTTTTGTAATAAGAAAGGAAGTAATGATTTATTAGCAAAACAGACATATAGACATTACTTCATGATCCTGAAGATCTGGTAGAGTGAAAAAAGAAAAACTCTTTATAAGCAGAATGTTAGGATACCCATAGGATAAAGAGATTTTAAGAGATTGTTCTAGGAAAGTGCTAAGGACAAAGGAATATGCTGAGTACAAACCAGAAGTTTCAGAACATGTATTGAAAGGGTATATATAAGAGAAAATGGAGCCCCTAATGGTTTAGATTGGGGGATGAATAGAGAAGTATAGGATTGTGAGTCTGGATAGTACTAATCCTTTATTCTCTGAAATAAGGACATGACATCATAACCAGTAGGCAGACTCCAAATACTGCCTTTGGTGTCATAGCAGCCTAAGAGCTGGATGGTTCTTGAAGTGACCAGCCTTATGAATGTGCGTATGAAACAGCAGCTTTTTGGGGTGTTTTGTATAATTTTCATAATGATTTCAATTCAAGATATGATAAATTTAATATATTTGTTCAATATATATAACTCATATATGTTTAATTCTGAGTATACATCTATGTTTCTTTGCCTATTAATTTAATACTATATTAATGATGTATGTAAATGCCTAAGATATTCTGAGTATATGTTTTACAAGGCAATAAGTAGTTTTTTTTCCATATTTAATTTCATGAGCATGTCATACAAAACCAAATAAATGAGAAGATCTGTAATGTTCATCTTCTCATTCAGCAGACATTTAAAGCTTTCAAGGTAATTTATAATATGTATGGAATCCAAATCCCTGGAATATAATCTAGACCTTTCTAATTTATGTTTTCCTAGCAACCTACTCTGTGAAGGTTGTAATGTCAATAGAAAAGAATTTCATAAGCTCTTCCCCAAAATTGCATGTTTTACACTCATGAGTAATGCATTAATAAATTTTGAATGATACTGAAAGTTCAATTCCATTGTAAGGTTTTAATTTAATTTTCTATTTTTATTGTAAGTAGCTTGTTGTAAAATGTTGACAGGCTAACTTTTAGTATCACTATACTAATTTTTTTGAAATTAATTCTGTTATTTAGCAGCAACACTTTAGTATTTTCTAAAATGTTATTTCACTGAAAACTTAAGGATAGATTTATAGTTATAAAAGTTGTCCTTATACAAGA
The DNA here is from genome assembly GCA_004027715.1 of Plecturocebus donacophilus. Lineage (NCBI taxonomy): Eukaryota > Metazoa > Chordata > Mammalia > Primates > Pitheciidae > Plecturocebus > Plecturocebus donacophilus. The sequence goes on from PVKP010001807.1 coordinate 95,292, forward strand.
AATAGTTTCGATCAAGAAAAAGTCTATGAGTAACTTTTTCTGAAATGTTTGGTAAAGTGCTTTTATTTTGTTGACATTCCTTTGTGTTAACAATTATTTGATTCTAATAGTAACAATTTATTCTTTAAGACAAACCTTTCAGATCATAACTATGCATATAGTTTTTAAATTATACTTGTATTTAAAATGTAATATTTTTACATTTTAGCTTTTTGTATTTAGAAATTCTTCAAAACTTTAAAGCATCACCTTTTATTTACCCAATCTTACTTTAAATTAGTTTCTAAAGTCTACATTCCATTGCAGTATCATCTCTTTACAGCGCTTCTCAAATATCTTTGAAAATACTAATTATAATTCTTCTGTAGTTTCTTAATCTTTCCAGAAATAACTATATTTGTCCCAAGGTGAGTTTCTTTCCTTGCTCATCTTTGTCTTTCTTCTTATTGTAATTCTTCTAAAGTTCCTTACTCTTTCCAGAAATAACTATATTTATCCCAGGGTGAGTTTCTTTCTTTGCTCAACTTAGTCTTTCTTCTTATTGTTGCTGGCTGTTATCATATATATTGTGTGGTAGCCCTGTAGTTACGACCCTGAGATCTTTCTTCAAGAAGACCTGCTGCTGAGAGTATATTTGGCTAACTAGATTTGGTTGCTGTACCTTTGGGATCCATTACAGTGTTCAGACATAGGCCAGTCCCACACTGCTGTTCACATACATTTAAGCATGGTAGAGAAGCACAACCCAGACCAATCCCACCCAACACAGAACTTCTCTAACAGGCAATCTTGGCTTGGGGAACTCTTCAAGCGTTGGCTGAGTGTCTCAGAGCTGAACTACCATCTAACACCTTTTCTTCTCAAGCTTTCTTTCTTCCCTCTTTCCTTCCAAAAGTTTTTAGACCTGCATTTCAAACTGAAGGCTCTCTTGCCTTCTCTAGCTCCCCTCAAGTTTATCCTTCCTGGGCATTTAACCCAATATAATCCTTACATCTTCATGCCTATCTTTGTGTCTGCTTCTTAGAGTACCTTAAATGACACAGGTATTTAGTCTTGATTTTCTGTAGACTAGGTATTTACAAGAGTTACCTCATGTAGGTTACCTCGGTTTTCTTTAACATTTTTTGTCCTAAATGACTAGGTTAATTTTTTTGAGAGTGGGGACAAGCTAGGAGGCTACTACATTTGTTTAGAAAGCCTTTGACCACCTTTAGCCTGAGGACGAGAGACCAGCACCTTAATTGGGGGTACGTAGAGGTGGTTGGGGGAGGTGGAGGCACTGATCTGTATGCTATCATCCTGCTGGAGTGTTAATCCTTCCTCACGCGCTGATTCTATAAATTTTGCCAGTTCTAGAAAACTCCATTATGGTAAACTGAAAATGTCCACACCAAGTTCCAGTTTCTCTTGTACACGTGGTTTACTTAGCTCTTCTGGTTCTTGATTGATTTCTACAGCCTTTCCAACCTTGCTGGCCTTACCTCCTTTTGTGCGCAACTGCTGCGGGTAGCCTCTTTTCTACAGGCTGCAAGCAGTTTCTCACAAGACGGATTTGAGCAGAGCTTGCATCAGTTCTCTCGCACATCTAGGTTTATGTTCCAGGGCTTCTGTGACATGCGATGTAAGGAAGTTCCAACAGAACTTCAAGAAAACCCTGGGAACTCAGGTAATTTGGAGCCTGCAGTTTCAGTTGGGATCTAACAGAAGAGAAGGTTATATTACAAATCCAGTTGTGTTTTTTATAATTAGTAAGGTAGAAATATCCATAATACCCAGGGTGGAACTCATGGTCTTCAAAGTGTTAAGATGATCTTTTCTAGGTATTGTATGGCGGTGGAGATTAAACACTAGCAATAGTAAATGTTGTACTTCTCTACTTTCATTCTGACAGTTATTTTTGGAAGAGGGGAGGAGTAATCACTTGTGTTTAGTGTTCCATCTGAGAACAACAACAATAAAAAAACATGAATTTCAAGTTTTATGACAGTTAATTCCATCTATTTATTTATTTAGGCTGAGTCTCGCTCTATCACCCAGGCTGGAGTGCAGCGGTGTGATTTTGGCTCATTGCAAACTCCACCTCCTCGGGTTCAACAAGCCTTCCGAGTAGCTGGGATTATAGCTGCCTGCCACCATGCCTGGCTAATTTTTGTATTATTAGTAAAGACAGTGTTTCACCATGTGGGGCAGGCTGATCTCAAACTCCTGACCTCAGGTGAATCTTCCCACCTCAGCCTCCCAAAGTCCTGGGATTACAGGTGCGAGCCACTGCACCAGGCCTAATTCCTTTTATTTAAACAATTAAATGTATTAATGGAGTTTAGATGAGTCATTTATAAAATTAAAAACAATATGTAAAATCAAAAAGAGCATCAAGAATTTATAATAGATGCTGAAGCTACACTAAAATATTATCACAATATTATCTTCAATTTTTAGGATAATATTGATTTTTATACCAAAATGATTCTTGCCTAGGATGAATTTTAGATAAATAACACGTAGTATTATTTTATTTCTCATCTAGTAAAAGTATTTGAAATATATATCAGGGACTTCAAAAACATTAAATAAATGTGCTTTTCTTCCTGTTGTATTTTATGTTCAAAGCCAGCTTTCCATCAACAATGCTAAGCTGTGAGGCTTTTTGCTCCAAGAGTATAGATGCTTCCTAGGACAGTTAGGACAGTGATCAGCTTTGGGTATCAAAGTTGACATCATACTTTACCCTATTAAAGGATGATATTCCTGACACTCAGAATTTATCTGTAGAAAAAATAATGACCTAAATTACTTTATTTACCATTTCCATTTTAAGAGCCAGGCATAGAGGCACAAAAGTGGTTTTTAGAAATACGTATTCTAGAATCAAAGTAATGAAAACATTTAATTAATTCAGCATCACTCACAGAATCCACATATATGCATATATATTTAAAAATTAAAGCAAAATTCTGACATAGCAAGATTTCACTTTGCTACATGCAAATCACTTTGCTATTTTCTATTTCATAAAAAAAAAATTTTGGCTGCAACCAATTTTTTTTAACCCAATTACATCAAAAAGCTTAAGCTAAATAATAGACTTTACAATTTTACAATTTTCATGGAACAAGAAATTCAGGATTTTTCTTAGGAAAAATCGAAAACCTTTCTGTTTGAGTAGAGTGGCAGAGGAAAGACTGAAACTTCAAATTGAAGCTCTTTACTCTCTAATGGTAGAAGTATAAGGTACAAATACCCATAATACTGGGGTAGAACTCACCCTCTTCAAAACATAGAGATGATCTATTTTATGTATTATATGGTGGTGGAAATCAAATCCTAGAAATACTAAATGACATCTAAATAGTAGTAGTGCCGGTACCACTTTCTAGAGTTCTTGGGTTAAAAGATTCCTTTGTTTGTTTGTTTGTTTTGCTATCACACAAACCTTCTTATAGACTTTATTGTAAAAACTACTCATTTACTTTTTGTTCTTTAATATGTTATTCAAGGTAAATGGCTTATTCTAAGAAATGTGAACTCAAAAGGATCATATGCAAAACATTTGTATCTGGCACACTGTCCACAGAAATAATTCAATACATTTAAACTTTTTAAGTCTGAAGGCAAAGAAAAAAAAATAGCTAGAACGAATGACTGATTTAAAATGAGAAAGTTGTGCAGTGTTAGCCACCAAGATACTAGTGAGGTCATGACAAAAAAATGGATGCCATGTTTAGCTACACTGAAGTGAATGAATTTCATGCCAGCTAGAGATGCTTATAAATTCTCTTTAAAATGTTGTGGCTAACTGCTCCAAAGAATGTGCAAGTTGATTTAAATAAGTTTCCCGAAACTGAACTGTTTATTTCAGCCTTCTCTGAAATGCTTTGATATGTAAATCAATTTGGAAACAAAGATATGTTTGCCTCTTAATGTTTCCATTCTCTACGTGTGCTAAATGGCAACCTTGGAATAATTTCCCTGGATCTAAGAAATGGGACTAAGTTAGATTTTGTAAAGGTCAGGGTGAGAGGAAGAAATTTAATCCAATCCAACCAAAATGAAATCAATTTGTATTATTTTCCACATATGAAATAACATGAGATCTGGGAATAGATATAAGTTGATTTAAATACCTACCTGACACCGTGGCATATGTCAAGACAATAACTATCTTGAAGTTTCCGTTTTGTTACTTATGAAATGGGGATAATGATGCTTATCATCTCAGTTTTGTAGGAATGAGTAGTCCTACCTATGGAGCATGTAAAGCAATTCTGACTTAGAGTGTGCTCCTAAACCATGGTAGTTATTGACATGCTTACTTCTGCACTCATTATTATTATAAGGGTCAGAACAGTGGTTCCTGCTGGATGTACTAAGAGTAATACATAATCCTTGAAAAAACCCAAAAAATAGCTTAAAGTACAGGAAAGAAATAAACTACTTTAATAACTGTGTCTAACTTGAATATATCCAAGAAGGGATCCTGAGTATTTTCTGAAACAAATAAGGAAAATGAATTGTCAAAGTTCTTCACCTTAATCCTCGTGTGTCTGGTACCTGACAGGCTATAATACCTTTTCCATCTCTTTCTCCTGAGCAAAGTCACATTTAGCCAGTATAACCTAAAATAATATTATCGCTTTATGTGGCTTATGGTCAATGTGATTAGTCAGGGCCATTGCCATATGAGTTGCTAAATATTTTGAGTATCACTGCTACTTCCATGCCAGTTTATGGGTGTGTTAAGACAAAAGACGCAAGAATTCTCAGATGCTGAAATGGTGCAAATTGTTTTCCTGGGCTGAGTACAGTTTTCTTGCTTTGAACACAAAGGCTCTTTTATTCCTCTTGGGTAAATTTTGAGTATTCTCAGAATTTGACCTTCTGGAAAACGGCATAGATAAATTGTATCAGACTTTATTCAATCCAAAGAATAAAAATGTTTTCTTCAGAAACCTGAAGTTTCTGGAAGGTGTCTTAATCAGGTTGATTTTGATCTTTACTGGTTTTCCAGATTCTTTCTTGTGTAACATTTGCCATATGACCAACAGCTGTGTTATTTTTAAGCAAACATATTCTCACTGAAAACATTAGCACTGGCATTTTCAAACAATTACATTAAAAATTTGGCAAGTGAGAAAGGAAATACTGTGGATTTTTAGAAATAGCATCTTTCACCACTCCAGTCAACCTTTAATTTCTATAGATGTTGGGAGCAATTGGCTTTGTGTGCTGATTACTATTTATCAACAAAACAGTCAATATTACTGATACTTCTTTTCAAGTTGAGTTTTTAAAATTTGGATTGAAAAACATATAATATGAGATTTATCCTCTTAATAAATATTAAGTGTATCATATAGTAATGGTAATTATAAGCACGATGTTGTACAGCAGCTCACTACAACTTTTTCATCTTGTGCTACTGAAACTTTATACTTATTGAATAGCACTTATGTCCATCTCTCCTGGACCTTCTCTCTCTTCTCTTTTTTTGATGAATTTGACTATTTTAAATGCCTCATGTAAGTGGAATTATTCAGTATTCTGTGAATGGCTGATTTCACTTAGCGTAATGTCCTCAAGGTTTATCCAGATTGTACCATATATGATTCTCTTATTTTGTATGTCTAAATAATATTCCATTTTATATATGTACTTTCTATGGTCTGAATGCTTGTGTGCCCCCAAACTTCATATGTTGAAATCTTGACTCCAAGGTGATGGTATTAAAAAGTGGAATCTTTGGGAGTAATTAGAGCAGGAGGTCAGAGCTTTCTGGAATTAGTAATCTTATGAAAGAAGCCCCAGGGAATTTTTTTCAGCATGTGAGGATGCAATGAGAAGACCATCAATGAACCAACAAAGAAACAAGTCTTTACCAGACACCAAATCTTCTTGTACCTGATCTTGGACTTCCCAGCTTCCAGAACCATGGGCAATAAATTTCTGTTACTTATAAGCTATCAAATTTATGGTATTTTATAGCACCATAAATGAACTTAAATAAAACCACATTTTCTTTATCCACTTATCTATTGATGAACATTAAGATGGTTTCCACCTATTGGTTATTGTGAATAACACTGCAGTGAACATCAAAGTAAAAATATCTCTTTGAGATCCTGATTTTGACTACTTTTGATAAATACACAGATGTGAGATGACTCAATCATATGATCATTTTAGTTTGAATTTTGTGAGAAACCTTCATACTATTATCCATAGTACCTGTACTGTTATATATTCCCACTAAAGTGCACAAAGGATTTTGATTTCCCCACATCCTTGTCAACGCTTGTTATTTTCTGGGTTTTTTGTTTGGTCGGTTGGTGTTTTTTTTGGTTGCTGTTGTTTGTTTGTTTTTTATAGTAGTCTGCCTGCAGGTGTAAGGTTATATCATACTGTGGTTTTGACTTGTATTTCTTTGATGATTAGTGATGTCAAGTATTTTTTCATATAACTGTTGGCCATTTCATTGTCTCCATTGGAAAAAATGTCTATTCAAGATTTTCTCAGATTACTTTTTGTTATTATAAAGAAATTTCTGAACCTGAGTATTTTATAAGGAAAAAGATTTTATTTTTGGTTCTGCTGGCTGGAAGTTTCAAGATTGGGCATCTGGTAAGCTGCTTTCTCTCATGTCAAAAGGCAGAAGAGAACTGGTGTATGCAGATACCACATAGTGAGAGAGGAAACAAGGGTAGGTGCCACGCTCTTTTCTACAATCGGCTTTCATGGAAACTAGTAGAGCAAGAACTCACTTACCCTGAAAGAGGGCATTAATCTATTGATTACATATTCGCCCCCATGACCCAAACACCTCCTATTAGGCCCCACCTCCAACATTGGGCATCAAATTGCAATAAAATTTCAACATGGGATTTTGTAGGGTCAAATATCCAATCTCAGCAAAGTTCTTACCTATTTCTCAACATTTTGTTGTTGTTGTTGTTGCTATAGATTTATAAAAGTTCTGTATACCATTATTATTGTCAGTTTAGGCTGTTGTAACAAAAATGCCATAAACAAAAAAGATTTATTTATCATAATTCTGGAGGCTGGGAAGTTCAAGATCAATGTGCTAGCCTAATTGGCACTAAGGCTAATTAGTGCAAGGATAACCTGGTAAAGGCTGGTTCCCTTTCTGTTTTGCAGACAGATACATTTCTGCTGCATCTTCACATGACAAAAAAAAAAATCTCTCTCTAATCTCTTCTTATAAAATCACCAATCCCATTTACAAACATTCCAACCTCATGTCCTGTGGACTTCTCATATGTGACTCTTACCATGTTGAGGACATTTTCCTTTATGCCCAGTTTGTTGAGTGTTTTTAGTATGAAAGCATGTGGAATTTTGTGAAATGCTTTTTTGTTTCTTTTTTGCATGTGTCAAAATAATTGTGTGATCCAAATATTTTATTAGGGTATATTGCAATGGTTGTTTTTTCCATGTTGACTTGTTCATGATATGAGATCCTTTATATACGTAGCTGAATTGGATTTGCTGCTTTCTTGAATATTTTTACATTTCTGCTTATCAGAGTTGTTGGCCTATAATTTTTTTTTCTCTTCATTTATTTGTCTGGTTTTGGCATAAGGCTGGCCTCAGAAAAAAATTGTTTTTCTCCCTACCGTTGTTGCTAAGAGGTTGACAAAGATTGGCATTAACTCTTCCTAAATGCTTAGCAGAATTGACCAGTGAAGCTATTTGATCCTGGGCTTTTCTTGGTTGGCATATTTTTATTACTGATTTGATATTATTACTTGTAATTTATCTGTTCGGAGTTCCTGTTACTTTGTGACTCAGTCTTGGTAAGTTACATGTTTCTAGAAACTTATACATTTCTTCTACATTATCTAATTTGTTGGTATATAATTGTTCACAGTAGATTTTTATGATCATTTTGATTACTATGGCATCAGTTGTAATAACTCCTCTTTGATTATTAATGAGTCTTCTGTTTTTTTAATCTAAAAAGATTTGTCAATTTTGCTGATCTTTACAAAAAATTAACTAATTTTAAAAACAGCATCATTAATTTTTTTTATTCTTTATTGGGTTTATTTCCGCTCTAATATTTGTTACTTCCTTCCTTCCGCCAAATTTGGGTTTGGTTTGTTCACCTTTTTCTGTGTTCTTAAGGTGTAAAGTTAAGTTTTTATTTGAGACCTTTCTTTCTTATCAATGTAAGCAATTAGTGATATAAACTTACCTGTCAGTACTGCTTTTGCTAAGTCCCATAAGTTTTGGTATGTTGTGTTTCTGCTTGCATTTGCCACTAGATATTTTCTAATTTCACTTTTGTTTTCTTTTTTAATTGATCAGTTGTTATAAGTTTGTTATTTTCCACATGTTGGTGAATTTTTCAGTGTTTTTTCTGCTATTAATTTCTAGTTTTATTTTGTTGTGGTCAGAAATAATACTTGATATTATTTCAGTCTTCTTATATTTATTAAGATTTGCTCTGTGGCCTGACATGACACACGATCTATTCAGGAGATGTTCCATTTGTTCCTTGTGCACTTAATGAGACTGTATATTCTGGGGCTGTTTGGGTGAAATGTTCTGTATATGTCTGTTAGATCCATTTGATCAACAGTGCTGTTTGTTCATGTCTTCTCTTTCCTTATTTTCTTCTAACTGCATGTTCTATCAAATATTTAAAGTAGAATATTAAAATCTGTTATTGTGTTGCTATCTATTCCTCCCTTCTGTTCTATCAATGTTTGCTTCACATATTTAGGTTCTGTAATGTTGAGTGCATATGTATTTATAATTGCTATAATATTCTGTGAACTGATCTTTTGTCAGTATAGAATATCTTTGTTTTTTGTGACAATTATTGACTTTCAGTCTGTTTTGTCTGATATAAATATACCACCTCTATTCTCTTTTGCTTACTATTTGTGTTAAATAACTGCTTTTTTTTTTTTTTTTCTTTTCACTTTCACTCAGGTGTGTTTGTAAATGTTAAGTGCATCTCTTTTGGAGAGTGGAAACTTAGATTTTGTTAAACAGCATAAAGTTAGATTTTGTTATTTTACTTATTCATCTGCTTATGTCATTTGATTAAGGAATCTAAGTTTCTTTTACATTTAGAGTACAACCTTTTACATTTAAATTCCCATTGTTAGATTATTATAGTATTATATATTTGCATATACATTTTCCATACCGATAAGCTTTCTACTTCTATAAACTCTCATGCTGCTGTTTAGTATCTTTTTATGTCAACTTGAAGGACTCCCTTTAGCACTTTTTGTAAAGAATATCTAGTATCGATGGAATCTCTCAGCTTTTGTTTAACTGGAAAAGTCTTTATCTCTTCTTTATTTTTGAAGTACAGTTTTGCTAAATAAGTATTTTACATTGGTTGTTTATTTTCCTTTCAGTACTTTAAATTTATCATCCCACTCCTTCCTGTCCTACAAACCTTCGGCTGAGAAATCCACTGATAGTCACAGGGAGGTTTCCTTGAATGTGACAGTCACTTTTATTTTTCTGCTTGCACAATTCTCTTTGTCTTTGACATTTGTCTCCTTAAGCTGATAAGCAACTTCAGGGAATTCTCAGGATACAAAAATCAATGTGCAAAAATCACAAGCATTCCTATTCACCAATAACAGACTAACAGAGAGCCAAATCATGAGCAAACTCCCATTCACAATTGCTACAAAGAAAATAAAATACCTAGGAATACAACTAACAAAGGATGTGAAAGACCTCTTTGAGGAGAACTACAAACCACTGTGTGGAAATAAGAGAGGACACAAACAGATGGAAAAACATTCCATGCTCATGGTTAGGAAGAATCAGTATTGTTAAAATGGCCATACTGCCCAAAGTAACTTATAGATTCAACACTATCCTCATCAAGTTACTATTGACCTTCTTCACACAACTGGAAAAAACCACTTTAAATTTCATATGGAACCAAAAGAGAGCCCGCATAGCCAAGACAATCGTAAGCAAAAAGAACAAAGCTGGAGGCCTCACATACCTAACTTCAAACTATACTACAACAAGGCTACAGCATGATACCAGTACCAAAACAGAGATATAGACCAATGGAACATAACAGAGGCCTCGGAAGCAATGCCATACATCTACAACCTTCTGATCTTTGACAAACCTGTTAAAAGCAACGGGGAAAGGATTCCCTGTTTAATAAATAGTATTGGGAAAACTGGCTAGCCATGTGCAGAAACCTGAAACTGGATCACTTCCTTACACCTTACACTAAAATTAACTCCAGATGGATTAAAGATTTAAACATAAGAACTAACGCCATAAAAACCCTAGAAGAAAACCTAGGCAATACCATTCAGGACATAGGCATAGGCAAGGACTTCGTGACTCAAATACCAAAAACAATGGAAACAAAAGCCAAATTAGACAAATGGGATCTAATTAAACTTAAGAGCAAAAGAAACAATCATTAGAGTGAACGGGCAATGAACAGAATGGGAAAAATTTTTGCAATCTATCCATCTGACAAAGGGATAATATCCAGAATCGACAAAGAACTAAAACAGATTTACAATAACAAAACAAACCCATTCAGAAGTGGGCGAAGGATATGAACAGACACTTTTCAAAAGAAGACATTTATGAGGCCAACAAACATGGTAAAATGCTCATCATGACTGGTCATTAGAGAAATGCAAATCAAAGACACATTGAGATACCATCTCATGCCACTTAGAATGGCGATCATTAAAAAATCTGGAGACAACAGATGCTGGAGAGGATATGGAGAAATAGGAACACTTTTACACTGTTAGTGGGAGTGTAAATTAGTTCAACCTTTGTGGAAGACAGTGTGGAGTTTCCTCAAGGACCTAGAAATAGAAATTCCATTTGACTCAGCAATCCCATTACTGGGTATATACCCAAAGGATTATAAATCGTTCTATTGTAAAGTCACATGCACACATATATTCATTGTGGCACTGTTTACAATAGCAAAGACCAGGAACCAACCCAAACACCCATTATTGATAAACTAGGCAAAAAAAAATGGGCCCATATACACCATGGAATATTATGCAGACATAAGAAAACTATGAGTTCATGTCCTTTGTAGGGAAATGGATGAATCTGGAAACCATCATTCTCAGCAAACTGACACAAGAACAGAAAACCAGACACCGCATATTCTCACTCATAAGTGGGTGTTGAACAATGAGAACACGTGAGCACAGAGAGGGGAACATCACACACTGGGGTCTGTTGTGGGGTGGGGCTAGGGCAGGGACAGCGTGGGTGGGGAGGTTGGGGAGAAATAACACTGGGAGAAATGCTTGATGTAGGTGATGTGGGGATGGAGACAGCTAACAACCTGGCATGTGTGTACCTATGCAACAATCCTGCAAGATATGCACATGTACCCCAGAACTTAAAGTACAATAAGGAGGAGGAGGAGGAGGAAGAAGAAGAAGAAGAAGAAGAGGAAGAAGAAGAAGAAGAAGAAGAAGAAGAAGAAGAAGAAGAAGAAGAAGAAGAAGAAGAAGAAGAAGAAAGAAGAAGAAGGAGATGAAGAAAGGAAGAAGAAGAAGAAGAAAGAAGAAGAAAGAAGAAGGAGATGAAGAAAGGAAGAAGAAAAGAAGAAGAAGAAGGAGAAGAAGAAAAGAAGAAGGAAAGAAGAAGAAGAAGAAGAAGAAGAAGAAGAAGAAGAAGAAGAAGAAAAGAGGAAGAAGAAGAAGAAGAAGAAGAAAAGAGGAAGAAGAAGAAGAAGATGAAGAAGAAGAAAAGAGGAAGAAGAAGAAGAAAGAAGAAGAAGAAGAAAAGGAAGAAAAGAAGAAGAAGGAAAAGAAGAAAAATGAGAAGCAGCAGCAGCACAGGACCCAGCTCTGCTTTTTTTTTTTTTTTTTCTCAGTTCTCAGCATCCTCCAGGCATCCTAGACTATCTCAGATTGTGTCAGTTATGCAAGACAGTAGAGACAGAAGCCAGTCACATGGGCAGTATCCCCTCAAATTCAGGATATTGAATGTATGGTTCAGTCATCCTCTTCTCTTCCCAGGGGGAAGCTAGAAACTGTGCTTCCTCCTGTTTGTGTGGTGATCTGCCAGGACAGAACTATAGTGAATGTGTGCCATGTATTTTTCTACTGGCTTTGATGCAGCTATTTTTGTGCTCACTTGGGGTGCAGGAGCCTTTTAAGTAGTTTCTAGATTTCTCACAAAGGGAATTGTTTCACGTATTATTGTTGAATTTGTATTTTCATGGCAGAAACAACATTCTGGAGCTTCTTATCCTACCATCTTGCTGACATCACCCTGGTATCTGATATCTTTGATATGTAGTCCCAACTGTAACTGATGTGTTGACTAATAATAGCCAACTCTTGAGAGAAAAAAGTGTCTAAGACACCTAAATAGTCCATGAGATATCATTTATTCAAGAATAGTATACAGTCAGTTCTGCTGTTATGTTATACAGGTATTCCTAGTAATAACTTTGCTGCACAAAATTACACAATGATATCCATAAGTCTAATTAAAAAAAAAATAAAGTAAGGCACAGCACTCAAAAACATCAGTGATCAATTACAAAATAGAAGCGTAATAAAAATGATAGCACATGTTAAATAATCAATAAATGAATGATTTGTATAATAAACATGGCATTTTACTTTGAAAAAGATCTGAAGTTTGCTTGTAGAAGTGGATGTGGAAAGAGTTACTTCTCATTGGCTAGTATGAAATGGTGGAAAGAGTGTTATCTGAAATCAAATGGAAATTTGTAACACCAGATGTAGTTCAGTTTGGTTCAGAACACAAGGAGTGGAGTGAGGTAGCTGTTAGATGTTAGATTTGTGTGTATTTCATGTATTTTTATGCAGTTGGGCTGAACTGAGTGCAGGTTTCTGTGTTCATCTAGTTTTTAGCATGGGTGGAATCACACAAAACTAATGTGAAATTTCTGTTATGCTCCAGATGTTCCTTGATATGTCAATCATGTAAGAACAAAATCTCTTTTCAAAGCAAGCATTACAGCAAAATTACTGCATAATAATTTCATGAATTAGATTTCTGAAAAGTGAATCATTTAAATATTTCATCATTGAATTACATTTCTGGTGTTCTGAGGAAGCTCCTGAACTGGCCTTGTAGAACCTTCATTAAGCACCCAGGCTTTGACTCAGATGAATTTAAATTTGAATCCTAAGTTTACCTGCTTGGTTTTCAATAAACATCCTTTCCCTCCTTAAGCTATGTTTGCAAATCTGTGAAATAAAGTTTAAAATTCTTCCTCACACGTTAATATGATGATTAGAAGATAAAATGTATGCAAATTCCTTCGAGAATGACTTTCAAATATAAAGTACTCAATAATGATAGTCACTCTAAATTTTTTTAATCGTAAAATATTTTGTTGTGCTATACACTGAGTTTATTTCCATTTGTATTATTATTTGAATATAAATCTCAGTGAATTTTTATAATAAATTATTTTAAAGCTCATATATTTTTGTTTTTTAGAATTAAGCATGCTTGATTTCAGAATATATATATATATATATATATATGTTTAGGTTTACCATATGTAAATGAATACATTTTTAATGTATTCATGTATTTAATGTGTTATGTATTTTAATGTATTTAGTGTATTTAAAAATACACATTTAATGTGTGTTTTTAATTTTTTTCTTTTTGCTGGAAATTTACAGTTATTAGTGCAGTTAAAACATCAAATTCCTGAACTTTCTGTCTTTCACATTATGGAGAAGAGTGAAAAAACTCTATTACCAGAAGTGGCTATAAAGTTAATTCTGAGTATGCAACCTGAGGTTCATTTGAATTATTTTGGATGTTTGCTGATCTCCATGCTGATGATCTGGGAAAACAGGGGGATCACATCTTTAGCATGTGACATTTATGGGGAGCTAAAAGGTTGACAAGAAGGTTGAAAATATAGCTTTCTTTTTATTCCAAGAAGTCAAATTTCCTTTGAGAATTCCTCTGGTATGACAGAAAATATGGTACTTGCTATACTTAAGAGAGATAAACTTCTGACAAGTTTACATAATTGTTGTTATTTTATATATATATATATATATTTTTTTTTTCTTCCTTCCCTCCTTTCTTTCTTCCTTCCTTCCTTCATGAATTTTTCTTCTATTCAAGTAACCTGCTCAGAGGAGCAAGTCAAGGGGAAAACTTACAGTCCCTGAACAACAGTCTTATTGTCTCACGTAAGACACAAACCTATCAATAATTCATAATAATTATGTTTAGTAGAATAACATGACACAGAAGAGAGAACAGTAACCTGATTAGAACAGTTAAAGTTTCCATTGCTAGATATGTTTTCAAAGTTCATACAAAGACAGAGGAGCGAAAAATAATGACAGATTGAGGGGCTGTAATGCACGTTGTGCCAGAGGAAGGAATAGTTCTTTCTTATTGCTGGAAACTTTGTGGCGAATAGTGGGATGAGGCTGGAGGGGGTGCAGAGCTATCTCTTGAAGAACTTCAGCAGAAGAGTTGATGATGGTGCACCACGCTTTTAATGTTGTACTTTATTCCCAGTAGATTGGGATACTGTGCTTTTGAAATTACATTTATGCTTGGCAGAGTTGTGTGTCAAAGAACTACTAGGAATATTTTGTGTTTATTTCTTTGGAATAAAACAGTAAAAACTAAATTCTAAAAATGGGAGGAATCATGAGTTAGTCAGTGACTGGAATATTAAAGAAAATAAAAAGTATGTTACCCCTAGGCAAAGTTAGGCCCCTTCGTAATATGGCATATCACAAAGGAATTTCCAAAGGACTTTAAAAAGAAGTAAAACTCATTACCAAAATAAGACCCATTCGCATTAGCCACTCTGTTTTACTGAACAAACCAGAATTTCCTAAGCCACAACTTTTGATGTATTTATGGGACTTTCTTTTTTAAGTTTAGCATCCTTGTCTGATACCCACATACTTTATTCTTTCTGTTCATGACCATTGTTAGGTTAAATTGGTCCCTTCATTCCTCTTGGTTTCCAACATGTTTGCCTCTTTTTCTAATTTTTTTTTTCTAAGCACTTCTTCTCGTCTATATTTAAACATTGAAAGGTCCAACCAATATAACTAATAATAATTGATAATAAACCTTTACATGACCCTGCTGCTTACTTCATCGACCATGTAATTTCTCTTCTTTATTCACTACCATTTTTTTCCTGTGATTAAGCTACACTCATTGCATCTAACTCCTATCCACTCAGGGCCTCTTTTAAAGTGCTATCTACAGTCCAGGCCCATCGTTCTTCTGAAACTGATCCTTCAAAGACCTCAAATGGCTTTCTTCTTACTAATTCCAGTGCCCTTTCTCCCCCTTCATATTCCTAATCTCTGATGTATTTCACATCGCTTAAACATACTTCTTCCTTGACATCTCAAACACTACTATATATTGAATTTCATTCTTCCCCACTGACCATTGTCTTGGCTTAAGCATAGTCTCTACTAAACAAACTCAGCTTTATATATCAAAACCCATCCATTTAATATGTCCAAGAGTTTTCAATATACAGTTGGTCCTCTGTATTCATGGGTTCAGCATCAACAGATTCAACCAACTACAGATCAAATAAATTCAGGAAAACATAAACGACTTTGTCCGTACAGAACATGTACATACTTTTATTCTTGTAATAATTCCTTAAATAATATAGTATCACAACTATTTACAAAGGAATTACATTTTATTAGGTATTATATATAATCTAGAGATGATTTAAAGTTGTACTGAAGGATGAGGATGTGCATAGGTTATATGCATATACTATGCCATTTCATATAAGCAACTTGAGCATCTTCCAATTTTGGTATTCATGGAGGCTTTGAACCAATTTTCACTGGATACCAAGGAACAATTGTAATATTAAATCCCCAAACTAGGATTATTGGATGAAATTTTGGTATTGCAGGAAGATCCAGTATGCTATTTTGGGGGAAGATATTTTTAAATGGATAGGTTTTAGTGAAGTATTTGTAAATTTAAATAAAGAGTAATAGTTTATTGT
This sequence comes from Plecturocebus donacophilus, assembly GCA_004027715.1. Classification (NCBI taxonomy): domain Eukaryota; kingdom Metazoa; phylum Chordata; class Mammalia; order Primates; family Pitheciidae; genus Plecturocebus; species Plecturocebus donacophilus. The sequence goes on from PVKP010001807.1 coordinate 111,316, forward strand.
CTCATAAATATACAAAATATAAAATTCTTTATAGGGCTGTTATAGGCATTACATTATGAGTTAATGTTTGCAAAATGATAAAACCAATGCTCGATATACAACTGGTCATAAATTTTCAAGTGTTAATAACTGAGTTTTGTTAATTAAATACATATGAAACTTGTAATGATTCAAAATCTAGTCCCCCTTCACTTTTAATTAAACAGTTTTTCTCACTTGTGCTGAATTAGTATTGGAAATATTCCCCAATTTTTTCTTTATGATATTACAGAAAAATTTCTAAATTTGGTTGCATTTTTTTGATGTGTGAATTTTGCTGCTAACCAATAGAGCATTTGCTTCTTCCTAGCCTAAATAAAAGGGATATGCAGTTATTTCACTGGGGGCTTTCCTGACCTAACACTTGTTGTCTTCTTTTTCTATGATAAACTAGTTTTTCACATTTTGAATCAAATTGCTTTATTCTTAATAGTTAATACTTGTTTGCATCTTATTAATCAATCTTTGCAAATGGTTTGCATCTGGAGTATATGATTCATAGCAATTAAGAGAAGACTGATTTGTTTTACATATAATTGACTTAATTTATTTAAATATTGAGCATATTAATGCCTATGTAAAACTTAAAGTTGTTGGACAGTGCTGTGATTTCAGTATGGCTTGTTTCCTTGTGTACTCATATTGAAATTGAATTTCCATTGTGGCAGTATTGGGAGGTGAGATCCAATGGAAGATGTTTGAGGGGATGGGGTGTAGCCCTTGTGAATAAATTAATGCTGCCACTCTGGACTAATTCTCACCCTTTAGGGAGTGGATTAGTCACCATGAGAGCCAGGTTGTTATAAGGCAAGTTTCCTCCTGATGTTCACTTTCTCTTTGCACATACCCACTCATGTTTCTGCTTCTTTACTATGTCCTGATATAGCACAGGCCCCTCACCAGAAGTGAGCAGGTGCTAGTGCCATGCTCTTGGACTTCCAGTCACCAAAATTATGAACCAAATAAACCTTTTATCTGTATAAATTTTCCAGCTTCTAGTATTCTGTTATAGCAATATAAAACCAACTAAGACATAGATAGTGGTGTCATTTTTCTTTATGGATATTACAGTAACTGTGGTCAGTGCTCTATATACCAAGTGCTCAATGATAGGCCCAGTTTTTGTTTGTTCTTTTTATAGCAATTTCTGAAAACTTTATTCTTCATCAAATTTTACCTTTTAGATCTCATCAGACTGGATTACATATATACCTTGGAGATATTGTGGATTTAGTTCCAGACTACTACAGTAAAATGAATATTGCAATAAAGTGAGTAACATGATTTTTTTTGGTTTCCTAGTACATATAAGTATGTACTGTTATGTTTATGTTTATGCTATTCTGTCATTTATGAAGTGTGCAATAGCATTATATCTTAAAAGGTGTACACACTATCATTTAAAAACACTTTATTCCTAAAATATTCTAATGAAATGAGCAGATGTTGTTGGAAAAGTGGCTCTGACAGATTTGCTTGATGTAGGGTTGTTGTAAACCTTCAATTTGTGTAAAGCATAATATCTGTGAAGTATAACCAAGGGAAGCACATAAAATGAGGTATGTCTGTCTGTGCATCATGTGGCAAACACTCTCTTCTTACATTTCCTCCCTAGTTAGTTTATGCTGCTATTGTGGTAAACTCTGAGCATCACTCACAAAAAGAGTTTGGAAGTACTGAAAAAGTAGCTGATTCAATACAGAAAATATCAGGCTAGTGAGGATGCCAAACAACATACCCTTCAAAATAAAAATGAAGAAACCCAGTGCTTCTTATCTTGGGAAAGTAAAACAGGAAAGCCCACAATAGTGATATTCTCATATTTTAACAATTGCCATGTTTTAGAGAAAAAAAAAAAGCGTTTATTTAGATGATTGATGTTGTTCCACAGGACAGAGATGCAAATAATGGAAAGCAAAGTATCCTCGACACACAACTAAGAGAAGAAAGAAGTACACTGCCTGAAGACGAAAGTCAGCTTTATTGGAATTGAAATAACGACTTATCAGTGATGTTGAACAAAAGATTTATGAAGAGGTTCAGCAAATAATTTTCAAGTTTTGTTCAAAAAGCCTAAGACATTATTACTTTTGAAGTGCTGCTTTAAGTGTATCATTATTTTTCTCATAAGACCTTCAACTTAAGAATCTAATTGCTAAGATCTCTGAATTATGATCCCATGACAGCATCCAAACCAGGTATAAACAGCCCCTGATATGTTTGAACCTTTCATCTTAATCACGTCTTGTATATATGGTCTCCCCTCTGCTCTGAACAAATATGTACGTGGTAATCAGTACTTTTCTGTGGTGTTCTTCAAAAATATCATCACACAATTTTTGTGAGTAGCAGACTTCATTGGAGAGATAGAGGCATTTTACAGCATTTTAAAACTGAACATTGGCATCCCTGTTTTTAAACGTTCTGAGACTTGCCACTGTGAAATTTTAATGGCCAACTTATGCTTTAATCACAAGCTTCCTGCCATGTGGTTCACCGCTTCCCTTTTATTTCTTTCATGGGGATTATACTGAAACTTGATAAACCTCACCACATTATGCAAAGCAATTTATCTCTCTGATCCTTACTCAGCTCAGGGGTGACTACACACCCAACTCTCATTAAAATGTAGTACTGAATACAGGCCTAATACTCTAGGTCTCATCTTTTCCCAACCATAGCCTTTTAAATTTTGCTCCTTCCAATCTCTTCCTTTTTCTAACACTCTGGGTGATTGAAAGGAAACTGTGTATTTCATGACACATTTTAAAAATGATGGTGAATTTTTTACTTCCTTTTTCTCAAGAAACTGCTTATACATCTTAGGAGATCAACCTATTTGGTATTTCTTAAAATATTTTGTATATTTGCTTATATTCTTGTGTCCGTCCTTGTGTGAAATGAATCAATGTTGTATCTCTCCAAACTCTACTCAACGTTTAAGCTTGACCAAGTTTCATGAAGTCATCGAAATTAGTCCAATCCACATTGATTTATCATCTTTTTTCCCTGAAAATTTACAGCCTTAGTATTCCATTTTTTGAAGGTTTTTTTTTTTCTGAATATTGATACTATGTCCCCAACTAAACTGCGAGCTCTTTCAGGACTGATAATAATTACTGCGTTCATGTACATACATGTGAATATTCCCAAAATACTGATTGTATTGTTGCAAAGTAAATTTCTGGGGCTGCCTAGCTTGAGTTGAGCCAAGTATTCCCTTGCCATTTTCTTTAATTAGGCTTAATTTTGAAAAGGCAGCTGCAAGAGGCATTTAAAATTTTCTAATGAAAATTGAAGTGTAGATTTGTCAAAATGAGAGGTCGTTGATCCTAAGAGAAAAAATGCTTTTATTTCACTTCTATCTGAAACTGCTAATCTTTGGCAGTTGGAAAATTAGTCTTTCTGGTATTACATTTTTCATTCTCACTGAAAAGAAATGATATATGAACAAATTTTAACAACACACTTTTCATCTTTGTCTTATATACAGAGGCATCAGCATGATTCATAAGAATGAATTATTGGACTGCATGCCATCATTAATGCTTTTCTTTCTCACACCCATGCAGTTCAGAATGTTTTGATTCAATTAACTCTACAAGCCCAAGATTCAAACTTTTTTTTTCTTCCTGAATCACATTTTAATAATTACATCATCATTACCTTATAAAGTGTTAACCCTATGAGTACTAGTACTGGGAAAGTAACAGTATTTGGGTGGGAATCAAGCTTTGATCTGAATTAGATTATCAATTTGTGGAGAAGAAAGTCAATCTATAGATGAGATAAAAGCCTAAACACAAAATAGAAGACACAGCCATTGTGAAATACTGGACAAGAAAAAGAACCCACCTTTGAAAATAATTAGACACATGGTCTTGGAGCTACATTATCTTCTTCCACAAAATGGAAGAAAAAATATATACACTATACCTTCCAGAGTTTAAATCTGAAAGCAACACCTGAATAACTTTTATTATAACAGCTGGTACAAGAGAAATTCTCCTCCCCACCCATTTTGACAATTCCCCCATGCTTCTTTAATTGTTTTAAAAATTATCTTATGCTCTTAAATATTATAATTTAATTACTGTCAATATTTCAGTTGTACTGAGAATTTAGAATATACTAGAATTGTGGTAAACTGAGGTGACAGTCTTCATTAGATTGGTAAAGCAATGACTTGGTCACTTCTATGATACTGTTTCCATAAGTTCATATTAAAATATGCACAAAACTACTGTTGGGTCATAGGATAAGAAAAGTAATCCAAAAAGACTTTTAGGAAAGCTGAGCTTTTAAAAAATATTCTTGGAAACTATAAAACCAATGTGATCTAAGATCTCCCTAATGACTTTGTTCCTTGATGTGTTGTAAGTCTCAGATGAATGTGAACTATACACATGTGACCTTATAAATGCAATCTCTTTCCGGGAAAACCCAGACAAGTTAACTGTTCATGCTAATTTCATTTTTCTGTATACATCCATTTAGACATGGTTTAAACTTTGGCTGCAAGATACAGTTTTGGTGTTAAACAACCCCAACTTATTCAAAAACTATTTTAAAATCATCATATTGTGTTCTTTTGACTGAGAGAATCAGGTTAAATATTTATCATAGTACAGTTAAGATAGTGAAAATTTATATGAGTTCTACTCTTGGGAACTTTTCAGACTGTAGTAGAGAAGAAGACAAGGACTGGAGAACTACTTCTCAGCAAAATTCTCTAGATAACATATTTTGTGTTGCCTTTAGACACAACATTTGAATTAGAGAAATTTCAGAATTATTAGCATTGATAAACTATGGAGTACCCCAAATTAGATGATCTTAAGGCTGAAGTTTTTCTAGATAGTAATAAGATTTATTTCTTCACTTTGAAGAACTATCATTCATTCTATAATTTCTTCTAATTGTGCCTTCTTCTACCTCAAGTCTAAATGTTCTTTACCTGCAGGCAAATGTACTCAAAAGTTTTATTCCTCTTTTAAAATGTTGAAGAAAATTGGCATGCTATTTCATTTTATTCTTTTAATAAAACACCTGCTATTCTAAGCAAGACACTAGAAAAAAAATTATTTCATTGGAAATAATACATAGAATCAGTATATAGACAGGATCATTGAAAGTCTCTTTCTAACTCAAATGTTAACTGTTAACACATTCAATCATTCATCTATTCATATATTCAACATCTATTGAGTATTTTAAGGTCATGAACTTTTCTTAGGAAATATACAGCAATGAAAGATGACTGAAATTTTCTCTGCCTTTGAGAAGCTGCAATATAATAATGTATAACAAGTGAAGACTTACTATTAAAGACTGATGAGTGGGAGAATATGTAACCATAACATTGTCCAAAATGAGATACATTTGCAGCTGGACACATGATAGAGAATTTCTTCCTTCTAAAAAGTAATTGTGATTGTTACCATTTTAAAGACCAGCACACTGAAACTAAGTATTTTTTAAGTATAGGTTGGAATAGTTGTTGCAGTACTCTCCATTGGTGGCATTTTGAACTGGGTTTTTCTGGATAAAAAAGCTCATTATAGATTAGATAATTGGAATAATTCTATGCAACAGCATAGCAAAGAAACAAGGCAATAGAAGAGTGACAACGTAATTTTGAGAATTCATAAAAAAGGAATTAGGTCTACAAACAAAAATTGAATGATTATAAAAGTTGTGCTAAAGCATTTGACTGTTTAAATCTAGTGCTTGGAATGCTCCTTAAATATACTTAACAAACAGATAATACACAAGAAAAATAAGTGCAAAAATAATAACAACTTTCATAAAGTATGGTTAACAATTAAAAGTACATAATAAATACAATAAAATTTTAGAGCGGAACAAAGCATAAAAGGTTTATACTCAAAAGGTAAAGATTATGTGTAGAAAACTTTATACCATACTAGTGAAGATATTTAGCTTGTTATAAGGACCAAGTACATAAATGGAATGCATTAAAATTGTGCTGTATGAAGAATTAAACTGATATTAATTAAATGCAAATCATGTGTGAGACTCAAAGTTTACAAACTTCAACTATGCAGACCAGGAAATATATTTGACACGATCTGATTAACTACTTAAAATTATTGAGCATACTTGGCTGGGCACAGTGGCCTGTAATCCCAGCACTTTGGGAAGCCCAACTGTGTGGATCATGAGGTTAGGAGTTCAAGGCTAGCCTGACCAACATAGTCAACTAACAATAGAAAAATTAGCCGGGTTTGCTGGCATTTGCCTATAGTCCTAGCTACTTCGGAGGCTGAGGCGGGAGAAACCCATGAACCTGGGAGGCAGAGGTTGCAGTGAGCTGAGACCATGCCATGGCACTACAGCCTGGGTGACAGAGTGAGACATCATTTCAAAATAAATAAATAGATAAAATTATTGACACATACTTAAAATAATTTTTAAGTTTATTCTACTTTCAAATTATCACTTTTTCTAACTCATGTTTATGAATCTGAATTAAGGAATACATACACATTCATACACCTATAGGGTTTCAAAAAAGATTAAAGACCTAAACATATTAACATGTAATTCATGTTATGGTGCTTGCAGATATGGTTTCAGATATATTATATATTAACAATTTAAATATAAGCATATCTAAGTTTAAAAAAAACTCTATGTATATGATATATACATAAGCACATATATATTATACCTATTATAAAATATTTTATAGATTTTGTATGCATTTCTGAAATATAAATTGAAGCATATTTTAAATATTAATATTCTTATATATAATATTTACATCATGACTGTGTGTGTGTGTGTGTGTGTGTATATATATATATCTCAACAGTTTTGGTTCTATGTTTCATTGGTACCATTAGGTACTAAAACACTAAACATTCACTACCGGTGGAATAGCAAAGAAAACTCATTAATTATATAAAGCTAGGTTGAAAGGATGCTTAAAACAAAAAGAGCTCAATCACTAGCCAAGACATTATAAGATTTATTTAATTGGTAGTATAACTATATATAGAACTCAGTGTATCTAAATTAAATAGGGGAACTACAAAATTAATTTAAGGCAGAAAGAAAAATATAGGTTGATTGTTAACCCGAGAGCATTATGGGTTAAAAATAAAAGTATTTGAAAAATAAGAATATTGCACCTAAATATTTATACAAAATATATATTAAGATTTACAGAAAGATTTATGTAAAAATTGTGTACTATAATTTATAAGAATAAAAAAGTAAAAACCATCTATATTTCCAAACTTAGGGTCTTAGTAAAATACAGAAACCTATACCCACTTGTCAAAAGGCTGTTTTTATGAAATATTTTGACCTCTAACAATATTTAATGCCATAGGGAATATTAACAATAGATAATAAGTATAAATAATATATAACTATAATACCTAAATTATTTAAAATATGCCTACATTTATTTCTAACTTTTTCCAAGAGTTTATGTATAAAATATAGTGTTAAAGGTGATTTGAATTTTCTTATGTAGGTCTTTTTTGTATTTTATAATGTTTAGCAATAAATATACATTACTTACATCACCTAGATTGCTTATAAATGGTTTACTTTAAATTAGCTTTATTAAGGGGCCCTAGTGAATATTTTATTGGAGATATCTAATACAAAATTTTATAAGTTAAATAAAAATATAAAATGATGTGGAGGTTAACATATCAACATGTAAATATACTCATTAATCTTCTCTTAAACCATCTAGTTTAAATTACCCCATTTGGTGTTGTAATGTTTAGGATACTGTCTTAAATGTTTCTGAACAGTTTGTTTTAAAAATTTAAACAACCATAATTCTGAATGGATTTGCATTTTGTAAAGCTGTATGTTTATTTAATAGTGTATGTAAAATCGACATCAAGTTTATGCAGTTCTATTTCACATGTAACAGAGTCAAGTACATTTTCAGGTGGACATATTAGCTAGAGGGCTTATGCCTCCTCAGATGTGTTGTAGGGTCATGTTGCTTTTTGATACCAAATATTAGCCAAATAATTATAAAAGACTTAAATAGAAATAAAAAGCTTAAATACTGAAGTTTTACCTTTCTGGGCTGCCATGTTTCACCACAGGTAATACTTTTAGTGAAGAAAGACTAGATAGAACTGCTGGATTTTAGGTGAAACTGTGAAGGAACTTAGAAAAGCTACAAAATTTATTATTAAAGACCAATGTATAAAACTGTGCTCTGTGATATGTTTATATGATAAAGATGGGTTCATCCTTCACCAAATTATCGTTTTTTTCGGGGTTCAGAGTTCTATCACTTTATTCACTGTTTCAGTTCGTTGAAGTCATGTGACTGAGTTCTTATCAATTGAATATAACTGAATATAATACACATAACTAGTAGACCCAGATGATGAAAGCTTCCATGTAATTTTCTATTTTCTCCTGCCCATTGGTTAGTTTAGGGAACTCCAACAAAGTAGAGGTCAGCAGAAACCCAATATGGGAGCAACCAGTGCCTGAGTTACTACTTTTAAAGATGTCCAATAACGAACTATATTAAACTGTTCTGTACATGTGAGTGAAACAATTTTATTCCATCAAGTCAAAGGGCATTTGAAGTTGTTTGTTATAGCGGTTAACCTACCCTGACTAATAGAGAAATTAGTATTTTCAAGTGTGATATCCTATAATAAAAGCCTAAAATACATGGCATGATGTAATCATGGGTAGCAACCAGCAAGGAAACACAGACACACCTGCCTGTAAAGAAGTCTTGTAGACAAAGAGGCTACTGAGCCTACAGTCTTAGTAAGTCATTGGGAAGAATCACATTTATGCTGTATATTGACTTTCTTCTTAAGACATAATGATAGAGATGCTCTTAGGTTAGAGTTTTCTGATTTTTCATAAGAGATTGGAGAAAATGGGGCAAGTCTAGAGATCAAGAGCCTTAAAGCTTTGGAAAAAACACTTGTTTCTGGAGGCCAAAAAGAAAGAGATAAGACTAAAATATGTCTTGAATTCCAAAGACCCTGAAAGATTTCTCAGCTAAAATAAGTCACGTCTGTGATTTAAGTCTTACCTTTTTAGCTAGGCTTAATTTTCCAAATATCCTTAAGCTAGTCAGCATTAGTTTGGTTGAATAAATCAATTAAGCATTATGTTTACAAAATAAGGTTGGGTGAGGTTACTGATACATGAACTAATTGCATTAGAAACATCCAAAGTTCTTAAAGGAATTGTATTTCAAAAAAAAAGCATTGACTCTAGCTCCATACACTTCCCCAAACACCATTTGATTGCTCATGCATAAAAACAATCTTTAGGTTCCAAAAAATGCCAGAGGTAAGAATTAGGTTTGGCAAACATAGACTCCAAAAAGGTTACTTCCCCAATACCCATTTTGCATATGGCAATGAATGATTTAATCAAATACAGTTGACCCTTGAGCACTGCAGAGATTAAGAATATTAGCCAAGACTTACTATTGAAAATCTACTCTCCAAAACTTAATTATTATATTGGGGTTGATGCAAATGTAATTGCAGTTTTTAATGGCAAAAACTGCAATTACTTTTGCTCCGACCTTATATGAATAGGTTGATCAGAAGACTCACCAATAATGGGTGATTCTTAACACAATTCTGTATGATTTATGTATTTTATATTGTATTCTTAGAATAAAGTAAGCCAGAGAAAAGAAAATGCTATCAAGAGAATCACAAGAAAGAGAAAATACATAAACTGGTCATTAAGTGAAAGTGCATCACCATAAAATTCTTCATCTTCGTGAGTAGGCTGAGGAGGAAAGAGGAGGGGTTGGTCTTGCTGTGTCAGGGGTGGCAGAAACAGAAGAGGTGAAGAAGGTGGAAGAAAAGGCAGGAGAGGCAGGCACACTCCAAGAATATGTGGACTCATGCAGCTCAGATCTGTGTTGTTTAAGGGTCTGCTGCATTTTTTTGCCCAACCATGATGCTTTGAAGAAAGGAAGGACATACTGTTATTAATAAATCAGAGGCAACAAACATGTATTAGGATTTCCCGAGCAATCCTTAGTCAGAGAAGATAACGGAAAACTCTCTAAATGAAAGTGCCAGGGACTACTGAGAACAAGAGACAATGGATATACCTCTTAGAGAGCAAAATCTGGTCTAACCAAGGAACTTCCCACAACCCCTCGGTAGAGGACCTTCCTCATGGTGACACAACAGGATTTCAGAATCAGAATGGACTAGTGTCTGCTCTTTTCTCCTATTTTTCTTTTTTTATTTTCCTTTCTTTTTTAAATCAACTTTTATTTTAAATACAGGGTGGAGGGGGTACATATGGTACATGTACAGGTTTATTATCTGGGTATATTGCATGATGCTGAGGTTTGGGATGTGGATCTCCTCACCCAGGTAATGAAAATAGTACCTAAGAGGTCGTTTTTCCACCCACACCCCATCTCTCCCGCTCCTTTCTAGCAGTCCACAGACTACTAGATAAGTCTGTTATTCCCTGATTTATATCCATGTGTGCTCAGTGCTTCGCTTCTACCTAATAAAACTGCTGAAATAAATCAGAGATGACACAAATGGAAAAACATTCCATGCTCATGGATTTGAAGAATTACTATCATTAAAATAACCATACTGTTCAAAACAATGTGTAGATTTAGTGCTATTCCTGTTAACCTACCAATGTCATTTTTCTCAGAATTAGAAAAAAATATGTATATTCTAAAATGCATATGGAACCAAAAAGAGCCCTAATAGCCAAAGCAATTCTAAGCAAAAAGAACAAAGCCAGAGGTATCACACTGTTAGACTTCAAACTATACTATAAGGGTATAGTAACCAAAGCAGCAGGGTACTGGTACAAAAAACACAAAAGACATAGACCAATGGAACAGAATAGAGAACCCAGAAATAAAACTGCACACTGACTGTCATTCAATTTCTACAAAGTGGATAAAAATGAGCAATGAGGAAAGGACTTTCTATTCAATAAATGGAGCTGTGAAAACTGGCTATCCATATGCATAAAACTGAAATTGGACTCTTGCCTTTTACCATGTATAACCATTCACTCAAGATGTATTAAACATGTAAATGTAAGACTTTAAACTATAAAAATTCTAGGAGCAAACCATCTCAATGTCGGCCTCCGTAAATGATTTTTGTCTAATTCCACAAAAGCAATTGCAGCAAAGCAGAAATTAACAAGCAGGATCTAATTACATGAAAGAGCTTCTGCACAGCAAAAGTAACTATCAACAGAGCAAACAGACAAACTGCAGTATGGAAGAAAACGTGCAAACTATGCATTATTCCTTTTTCTAAATGAGGAACCTTGCTGAGTTATTTCCTTCCTATTCTAATATTGTATATTGGGTACTGGTGAGTGGTAGAAATCTTTTTAGTTCATATGTCATTACACTATGAAGAGCTACTGAGGACTATATATTCCTTTAGATCATGAACTTATAACTGGTCACAATAAATAGGACTTTACATTAGCTCTCTTGGGGAGAAGATGTGTGTATTTTATGGAGAAGAATGAATAGAATTGATACATTGTTTCCTAAGGTTCAGACTAAAGCAGAGATTGACTAATTGTTCATAAACTATGTCTTACTTTCCCAATGTGCTCCAGCTAGTTGATATGTTCCTTCTTCCCTTCTGTTATGCTGCTCAGTCTTGGTTATTAGATTGAGAGTGGGAGTGATGGTCACTGCCTTCAGGCCTGGCCCATAAATGCTCTTTCATTATTCTCTTCATTCTCTTTTTCTTCTTTTTCCATCTGGATGCAAAGATCCAGGAGAGAGTTATAAGGCCCTAGGGCATGATAAAGTCACAGATGGAAGGAGCTAGGGTCCTCGACTCACCATCAAATACTAGCACTGAAGTGTTACATGAGTGAGAAATGAGGCTCTTGTGTTAAGCCTCTGAAATTTCTTCATAAGAACTGTTAGCTGAGCCAACCAAATACATGGGCTCAGTGACCCTCACAATTCATGCTGGCACTCAGTTTCAGGCCAGTCAGCTATACGGTGAAGACAAATAATAATTACTCATAAATGATTTAATTCATATGAGAAATATGGACAAAACTGTTAAAGTAAAAAATTTAAAGGCAAAGAAAAACAATGAGAGAGTAGGAGCATTACTAACAGGTATAGTGGTAAATGCAAAAGTCATAGAAAAGAGGGACTCTTAATCTATTGCTGAAGGTAGGTCTGGAACTTACTGGGAAGGCAGATAAGATGACAACAGAGCCAGGAATTGATTTTCATTGCTCAGTAGTGAATTGTTTTTCTAACAATATTGAGTGTTTTTATTTTTATTTCCATGACGTGCTGGATTGTTTGTGGCTCTCTACAACTGTTGAATTAGAGAAGGCTAAGGTTGAATAAAACTGAAAAGGAAAGCCTTATGCTTGACTAAATGAAATACCATACATAGGAGTAAGAGTGGGTTGGCACATAAAGAGAGAGGAGAAAGAGAAATAACTGCATTTTTAACTGTAGGAAAAATGAGTAGAGCCTATGTTAATCAGCATGGAAAATGTATCCAGAGACGGATATGTGTACAGCTCTTTTGATTGTTGAATGGGACTCTCTTCAATTTCCTGTTTCCCTGACTGTAAGTTGACTGTCTACCACTGTCCTGGAGTATAGTAGGAAAATTTCAGGAACTTAATAAGTTAAAGGAGCAAGAAAGAAATAGTTTGTTACTCCTTGATTCTTGTTTGATAATTATGGTTCAATCCTCTTTTTTATACTTAAAAAAATTAATATTTGTGTCCTCAGTTAGATTATTGCTACACTTCTATAGGTAACGTTTTAGTCCTTAGAGTTTGTCCCTATCTCACTTAACACATGGTATATTCTAAATGAATATGCGTTAATTGATTATTCTTTTTAAATAGAGACCTCTAATAGATCTGATTGTGCTCAGTGGTCTACTCAGTTTTATTTTAAATATAACTTTTGGAAGATTGTTTGTATCATAGCTTAATTTATAGGTAAGATAGGAGAAGTGGCCATAAGCAAAGCAAAGATGAGGGCAACTTGGACATGTCCTGAAATCAGGATTCTAGTTCTGAAAATGCTACAAAAAGGGAAGCAGACACCCTAACTTCACGTCTAACTCTTTCCATCACCTCCCAGTGTCCCATTTCTCTTACTTGAGTTCCTCTCCCTTCTATTGCATATCTGGCAGTTGCATACAGAAATTACTCTTAACCCTTCCTATCTGCTGAAATCATTTCCACCTAGCACCTCTTTTATAATTAGTGTATCAAACTTCCTCATTCATTGATTTATGCATTCATCCTTTCATTTATTCATTTATTAATATATTCTAACTCCTCTGCTGCCTGCTTCGGCTAATTTGACAAATTATGGATATTATCTAAATTTAGATAGACTAAATTTATGTGTTTGACTGCTTTATTTCTGCCTTAGTTTTTGGTAACTAAGCAGTGGTTTACCTACCTCCTCCCATTAAGTTCTTATATATTAACACTCAAGTACTGACATGACACATCTTAATTGTAAAGAAAAGAATTTCCTGTACTGTGATTGCTGGATTTGTTAAATAGGCAGTTTAGAGAGGTAAGGAAGTGCCTTTCCTACCATGTGAAGTTGTTAATGATCAATTGGAAAGGAACTTTGGTTTCTTTACACAGGATGTCAAAGGTACAAGAATTTGTATCAGAGGAACAAATAATCTATCACAAATGTTACCCCCAAAGTAATATAACTGTAATTAATTGCATACTTACTCTATCATGACTTTGCATAAATGCTTTATGCAATGAATTTTAATTTAGTCCTCACAGTAACTAATGAGCAGAGGCTTTGTTATTGTCCCCATCCTATGGATGAGGCACACAGAGGCAGCGAGAAGTCAAATAGCTAATTAGTGGTGGAGGGGAGCTTCAGATCCAGGTCTGTCTCCAACGCCTCCTGCTTTACTGGTGTATTAGTCCATTTTCACACTGCTGATAAAGACATACCTGAGACTGGGCAATTTATGAAGAAAGAGATTTAATAGGCTCACAGTTCCACATGGCTGGGGAGGCCTTGCAATCATGACAGAAGGCGAAAGGCACATCTCACATGGTGGCAGACAAGAGAAGAGAACTTGTGCAGGGAAAATTTCCATTATGAAGTCATAAGATCTTGTGAGACTTATTCACTATCATGCAAATAGCACAGGAAAGACCTGCCCCCATGATTCAATTACCTTTCACCAGGTGCCTCTCACAGCACATGGGAATTGTGGGAGCTACAATTCAAGATGAGATTTGGGTGGGACACAGCCAAACTGTTATCAACTGGTTTTCTCAATGTAAAACAGGTAATGTGTTTATATTACTGGATATTTTCTACCTATTTTTTAATTAAATTAATATAGTAATTCTGTAAGCAAAGAACTATTGTTTTCCTAGTTTTATATCTGAGGAAATTGAGGGCCTATTGTATGATTCCCCCTAAGATCACAGCCCATATTGGAGACTGGGATTTGAATTTAAGAATGATATCATACTATGTCTTTATTTCTCTGCTTCTCAGTCATAGCCACACAGAGAATTTCTAATCAACTCATGTACATGCACACGTGTATATGTTCCCAGGGGCCTTATTCAAATAAAAAATTATTCATCATTGCACAAGTAGTGAATGCAAACGCCAAGCTAATGAGATTTGAACTAAGAACAAACATTGGGGTAGCTATATTTTGTGGCTAAATAAAAGCAAGACGGGAATTACATGAGGTCTTTTCCAGGAACTTCAAAGGAAATATTCTGTCCTTATTGAGACCTTTTAATGCAAACTTATCCAAAACAGAATGCCAGCTATGGGAATTTTCTATACCATACGTAAGCATATCATTGCCCACAAGTCAATCTGAGACATAGAAAGAAAAAAATAATGGAAATTTCAGGTGTTAAATTAGCCACCCTAGGGCACCTCTATACAGTCCCTTGAATGCAGTAAAGGAAATATATGAAATGTGACAAAGAAAATTAATTAAAATGGTCAATAAAGACTGCCAATTTCAAACAAATTGTGGCCCCTAGCACAAACCAGTTCTATACCTGCTGGCCAGACTTCATGAAATCCAGACAACTTAAAGCATGTCTTTATACTTTGAAGGAGAAAAGAGGTTTTCATATTTCTTAGTATTTGGAAATTTATACTGACCACCTCAACTTTGAGAATCCTAAAAAGGAAAATTTACTGAAGTTATATATTATTTTCCTCAGAAATAGAAGATAAGTGCTCAGTTCAATTCTATTTTGGTAGTTTTCAATAAGAATTTTTTCAGTTATTCAGAAACAAATTTTATCCATTGTCCAACAAACACTGACATAAGCTTTAGGGTTAGTTTTAAGAGTTTGTTTATTCAATAATAATTTCTTTTCCTTAAATGTTTCTGGGTACATAGTAGATGTATATATTTATAGGGCTCATGAGATATTTTGATACAGGCATACAATGTGTAATACATCAGGGAAAATGAGGTATCCATTAACTCAAGCATGTACTATTTTTTGTATTACAAACATTCCAATTATACTTTTAGTTATTTAAAAATATATAATAAATTATTGTTGACTATAGTTCCTCTGTTGTGCTGCGTTTTATTCATCCTATTTACCTATATGTTTATACCTATTGACCATCCCCACTTCCCTTCTTTCTACCACCACTACCCTTCCCAGTCTCTGGTAAGCATCATTCTATTCTCTATTTCCATTATTTTCATTTTCATTTCAGCTCCCACAAATAAGTTGAGAACACGCAAAGTTCATCATTCTGTGCTTGGCTTATTGCACTTAACATAAGGACTCCCAGTTCTAACAATGTTTTTGCAAATGACAGGATCTCCTTCTTTTTATGGCTGATTAGTAATCCACTGTGTATATGTACCGTATTTTCTTTATTTATTTATTTGTCTGTTGGTGGATACTTTGCTTGCCTCCAAGTCTTGACTATTGTGAATAGTGCTGCAAAAAAATCAGAGTTCAAATATTTCTTCAATACACTGATTTCCTTTTGGGGGAGTACACACCTAGCAGTGGGATTGACAAATCATATTGTAGTTCTATTTTCAGTTTTTTGAGAAATCTCCATACTATTCTCCATAGTGTGTACTAATTTACATATTCCCACCAATAATGTACAAGGTTTTACTTTTCTCCACATCCTCACCAGCATTCCTTATTTTGTTAAAAGCCACTTTAACTGGGGTAAGATGATATCTCATTGTTTGATTTGCATTTTTCTGATAATCAGTGATGGTGAGTACCTTTTCATATATCTGCTTGACATTTGTATGTCCTTTTTAGGAAATGTCTAGTCAGATATTTCACCAATTTTAAAATTAGATTATTAGTCATTTTTTTTTCCTATTAATTTCAACTCCTTATATATTCTGGTTGTTCATCCCTTGTCAGATGGATAGTTTGCAAATATTTTCTCCCATTCTGTGTAATGCTACTTTACTTTGTTGATTGTTTTCTTTGTTGTGCAGAAGCTTTTCAGCTTGATTTGATCCCATTTGTCCATTTTGCCTTTGGTTGCCTGTGCTTTTGGGGTATTACTCAAGAAATCTTTGCTCAGACTAATATTCTAGAGAGTTTACCCAACATTTTCTTGTCATAGTTTCATAGCTTGAAGTCTTCAATTTAAGTCTTTAATCCATTATGATTTGATTTTTTGTGTATGACAAGAGATAGTGTTTTTGCTTTATTCTTCTGCATATGGATATTCAGTTTTTCCAGCATTATATGTTAAAAAGATTGTCCTTTCCCCAATGTATATTCTTGGCATCTTTATAAAAAATGAACTCAAGAAAGATGTAAGGATTTATTTCAGGCTTTTCTGCTCAGTTCCATTGGTCTGTGTCTGTTTTTGCAACAGTATCATGCTGTTTTGGTTTCTGTAGTTCTGTAGTATAATTTGAAGTCAGATAATGTGATCTTCCAGTTTTGTTATTTTTCCTCAGAATGGCTTTAACTATTCTGAGTCTTTTGTGCTTCCATATAAATTTTAGTATTATTTTTTCTATTTCTGTGAAAATTGTCATTGGTATGTTGGTAAGAATTGCATTCAATCTGTATATTGCTTTGAGTAGTATGGATATTTTTACAATATTAATTCTTCCAATCTCTGAACACGAAATATCTTTCCAATGTTTTGTATCCTCTTCAATTTCCTGCACCTATGTTTCATAATTTTAATTGTAAAGATTTTTGTATGTGTCTAGGAATTTGTCCATTTATTCTAGGATTTCCAGTTAGTTGGCATATAGTTGCTCATAGTAGCCAAAAAAGATCCTTTGAATTTCTGTAGCAACACTTGTAATGTCTCCTTTTCCATCTCAGATTATATTTATTTGGATCTCCTCCCTTTTTTGTGGCAATTCTTGCTAAATTTGTCATTTGTGTTTATCTTTTCATAAAACCAATTTTCTGTTACATTGACCAGTATATTTTTTTCATTTTAATTTCATTCATTTTGTTCTGATCTTTATTTCTCTTCTACAATTTTGAATTTGGTTTGCTTTTGCTTTTCTAGTTCTTTAAGATGAATTATTAGATTGTTTATTTGAAGTTCTTCAACTCTTTTAATGTGGTTGCTTATTGCTATAACCTTTTCTCTTAGTGCTGATTTTGCTGTGTCCCAAAGAGTTTGGTATGTTGTTTCCATTTCCATTTGTTTGAAGAAATGTCCTAATTTTCTTCTTAATTTCTTTATTGACCCACTAGTCATACAGGAGCATATTACTTAGTTTCCATGTGTTTGTATAGTTTACAAAGTTCCTCTTGTTATTGATTTATAGTTTTATCTCATTGTGATCAAAAAAGACACTTGATATGATTTCAGCTTTTTAAGACTTTTTTATACAACTTGTTTAGATCTATCCTTGAGAATAATCCATGTGATGAGAAGAATGGGTATTCTGCAACCATTGAAATGTTCTGTAAATATTGTTAGACCAATTTAGTCTACAGTACAGATAAAATTTAATGTTTCTTTGTCATTTTTTTGTCTGGATGATCTTTCTAATGCTGAAATTGGGGTATTGATGTCTTCAACTATATTGTATGACAGTCTATCTCTCACTTTATCTCCAATAATATTTGCATTAAATATCTGAATTCTCCAGTGTTGCATGCATATATATATATTTATAATTTTCATGTTCTCTTGCTGAATTGACACCTTTTTCATTAAACAATGATGTTCTTTGTCTCTTTTAATAGTTTTTGTCTTGAAATCTATTTTCTTAACATAAGGATAGCTACTACTACTTTTTTTAAAGTTTCCATTGGCAAGAAGTATCCTTTTATATCCTTTTATTTTTAGTGTAGGTGTGTCTTTATGGGTGAATTCTGTTTCTTGCAGGCAATAGATCATTGCATATTGTTTTGCTTTGTGTTCCTTAATCTATTCAGCTGCTCTTTTTATTTTAATAGGAGAATTTATTCCATTTACATTCAATGTTATTATTAGTAAATAAGGCCTTACTGCCTTCATTTTATTATTTGTTTTCTGGTTGTTTTGCAGTTTTCTTTTCCATTCTTCTTTGTTTCCAGCCTTCCTTTTTGTGAAGATAACTTTCTTTGATGTTACATTTTGATATCTTGCTTTTTGCTTTTTATTTTTTATACATCTGTTCTTTGATTTGAGATTATCATGAAGCTTTCAAGTAACACCTTATAGCCCATTATTTTACACTGATGACAACTTAACACTGACTCCAAAAGCAAAGAAAAGAACAGACAAGCACAGAGAAAACTAATAAGAACTCTGTATTTTAACTTTATCCCCCCACTTTTTAACTTTTTGTTGTTTCTGTTTATATCTTATTATACTATGTCTGGAAAGTTGTTAACGTTATTATTTTGAATTAGTTCATCTTTTATTCTTTCTATTCAAGACATGAGTTGTTTGTAGACCACAATTATGTTGTTATAGTCTGTATTTATTTGCATACGTACTATTACCAGTCACTTTTGTACCTTCAAATGATTTCTTCCTGTGCATTAGCCTTTGTTTCTTTCAGATTGAAAATCTCCCCTTACCGTTTCTTTTGAACAGATCTGGTGTTGATGCTATCCCTCAGCTTTTGTTTGTCGGAGAATGTCATTATTTTTCCTTCATGTTTGAAGAATATTTTCACCAAATATATTATTCTAGAATAAAAGTTGTTGTTGTATTTCCTTCAGCCCTCTATGTCATGCCACTCTCCCTGGCCTGTTAAGTTTTCCACTGAGGAGTCTAGTGCCAGATGTATTGGAGCTCCATTGTGTGTTTTTTCTTTTCTCTTGCTGCTTTTTAGATCCTTTCTTTATTCTTGACCTTTGGGATTCCGATAATTAAATGCATTGTGATCATCTTATTTGAATTAAATCTATTTGATGTTCGTTGACCTTCTTCTGCTTGAATATTGATATATTTTTCTAGGTTTGGAAAGTTCTCTGTTACGATCCCTTTGAATAAACTTTCTACCCCAATCACTTTCTCACCCTCTTTTTTAAGACTAAAAACTTTTTTTAAAAACTGTTATTGTAGGTT
Organism: Plecturocebus donacophilus; assembly: GCA_004027715.1. Taxonomy (NCBI): domain Eukaryota; kingdom Metazoa; phylum Chordata; class Mammalia; order Primates; family Pitheciidae; genus Plecturocebus; species Plecturocebus donacophilus. The sequence goes on from PVKP010001807.1 coordinate 130,916, forward strand.
TGTGGATATGAAGGTTTGTTACATAGGTAAACTCATGTCATGGGGGTTTGTTGAACAGGTTATTTCATCACCCAGGAATTAAACCCAGTACCCAGTAATTTATCTTTTCTGTTCCTCTCCCTTCTACCATTCTCCACCCTCAAGTAGCCCCAGTGTTTGTTGTTTCTTTCTTTGTGTTTATTAAGTTTTTATCATTTAGCTCACACTTATAAGTCAGAATATGCAATACTTGGTTTTCTGTTTCTGCATTAATTTACTGAGGACAATAGCCTCTAATACCATCCATGTTCCTGCAAAGACATAGTCTCATTCTTTTTTATGGCTGCATAGTATTCCATGTTGAATATGTACCACATTTTCTTTATCCAGTTTGTCATTTCAGGGCATTTAGGTTGCTTTCATATCTTTGCTATTGTAAATAGGGTTGCAGTGAAATTTGCATGCCTGTATCTTACTGGTAGAATGGTTTATATTCTTCTGGGTATATGCTCAGTAATGGGATTGGATTGCTGGGCCAAACAGTAGTTGTTCTTTCAGCTTTTTGAGTAATTGCCATATTGCTTTCCACAAGGGTTGAAGTACTTTACACTCCCACCAACAATATATAAATGTTCCCTTTTCTCTGCAATTTTTCTAGCATCTGTTATTATTATTATTTTTTTACTCTTTAATAATAGTCATTCTAACTGGTATGAGACGGTATCTCATTGTGGTTTTGGTTTGCATTTCTATAATCATCAGTGATATTGAACTTTTCTTCATATGCTAGTTGGCTGCATATATCTTCTTTTCAAAGGTGTCCTGTTCCTGTCCTTTGTCCAATTTTTAATGGGGTGTTTTTTTCTCCTAAATTTGTTTAAGTTTTTTAAGGCTGCTGGAGAGAAGATCTTTGTCAGATGCATAGTTTTAAAATATTTTCTCCCAATCTGTACGTTGTCTGTTTACTCTGCTGATAATTATTTTTCAAGTGCAGAAGCTCTTAAATTTAATTAGCTCCTAGTTGTCAATTTTTGCTTTTGTTGTGATTGCTTTTGGTGTCTTCGTCATGAAATCTTTGCCTGTTCCTATGTCCAGGATGGTATTGCTTAGGTTGTCCTCCAGGGTTTTTATAGTTTTGGTATTTACATTTAAGTCTTTAATTCATCTTGAGTTGATTTTTATATGTGATGTAGGAAGGGATCTAGCTCCAATCTTCTGCATATGGGTAGCTAATTATGCCACCATCATTTGTTGAATAGGGATTCTTTTCCTTATTGCTTGTTTTTGCCAGCTTTGTTGAAAATCAGGCAGTCATAGGTATGTGGCCTTATTTCTGGGCTCTGTATTCTGTTCCACTGGTCTACGTGTCTGCTTTTGTATCAGTAGCATGCTGTCTTGTTACTGTAGCCCTGTAGTATAGTTTGAAGTTGCGTAACATGATGCCTCCAACTTTATTCTTTTTGTGTCACCCCACTCACAACTCCACGCAGTTCAGCATGGACAGACTATTTGTTTAGTCATTCTGGGATTTGTCATTGGTGCCATATTTAGTTTGTTTGCTTAGGTAACTTTTAGATTTGCCCTTTTGAAGTCATTTTGTAAATACTGTATCTGTGCTTCATTCAGTTCTATGGTTGAAATACTTTAATGCATTCTTCAGTGTTTCAACTGAATTTTTCAGCTCCAGAATTTCTGCTTGGTTTCTTAAAATTATTTCAATCTCTTTGTTAAATTTATCTGATAGAATTCTGAGTTCCTTCTCTGTGTTGTCTTAAATTTCATTAAGCTTCCTCAAATCAGTTATTTTGAATTCTCTTTCTGAAAGGTAACATATTTCTGTCATTCTGGGAGTGGTCATTGGTGCCATGTTTAGTTTATTTGGTGAGGTCATTTTTTCTGGATGGCTTTGATGATTGTGGGTGTTCATCAATGTCTAGGCATTAAAGAGGTGGGTATTTATTTTAGCCTTCACATGCTGGGCTTGTTTGTACCTATCCTTCTTGGAAAGGCTTTCCAAGCATTCAAAGGAAATTTATGGTTGCAATCTAAATATTTGGTCACTGCAGCCATATCTGCATTAGGGGTCACCCCAAGTCCAGTAATACTATGACTCTCACAGGCTCATAGAGGTTCTGCCTTGGTGGTCTTGGGTAAGATCTGGGAGAATTCCCTGGAATACCAGGCAGAAACCCTTGCTCCCTTCCCTTGGTTTCTCCTAAACAATCAGTCTGTCCATGCTGAGCTTCCTGGAGCTGCAAGAGGAGTGACCAAGCACCTTTGTGGCTACCACCACTGGTACTGTGTGGATCCTGAAGCCAGCACAGCACTAGGTCTTGCCCAAGCTCTACAGCAGCAATGCCTGGCTATTGCCAACATCAACTCAAGGCCCAAAGACTCTTCAGTCAGCACATGGAAGTAATGAATCCAGCTCGGCTCTGTCCCTCCCTTCAGGGTGGTGAACTCCTTTCCACTCCAACCCAGTACCATTCCAGAAATACCATCTGTGAACCAGGGCCTGAAGTCAGGAATCTGAGGAATTGACTTGGTGTTCTATGCTACTGTGGCTCAACTGGCACCCAAGTTGCAGGACAACGTCCTTTCCAGTCTTCTCTCTTTTATTCCCCATGCAAAAAGAATCTCTCTCCATGGCTACCACTGCGCTAGGCCTGCGGCGAGTGCTGCTTGACTAACACCAATGTTCACTAAAGGCCCAAGGTCTCTTTAGTCAGCTTGTGGTGAATGCTGTCAGGTCTAGGTTTTTTTCCTTCAGGGTAATGGGCTCCCCTCTGGCTCAGGACAGGTTCAGAAATACCCTCCAGGAGCCAGTGCCTGGAATCAGGAACCCCAGTAGCCCACATAATGTTCTACTCCACTGTAGCCAAGGTGGTACCTAAGCTGCAAGGCAATGTCCCATTTCTTCTTCCTTCTTCTTTCTTCAAGTAGAAGGAGTCTCTTCCTGTGATCACCACAGCTAGAAATGGGCTGGGTCACACCTGAAGCCAATTTGGCACTAGGTCTCACCCAAAACCCATGACAAGTACTACCTGGGTATCACTGATGTTTATTCAAGGCCCAAGGGCTCTTTAGAGGGTGTCAAATCCTGCCCAGACTGGGTGATTTCTTTGAATGAAGAAGGTTCTTTCCGACCCATAGTGTGTCTAGAAATATTTTTGGGGAGCTAGGGCATGAATGGGGGCTTCAGGACTCTGCCTGCTGCCGTATTTTACTATGGCTGAGCTGGTATCCAAGGTGCAAAACAAAGTCCTCTTTACTGTCTCCCTCTCCTTTCCTCAAGCTGAATAAAGGAGTTTCTCCTGAAGCTGCACTGCCTGGGGTTTGGGAAAAATTATGTAAGCGCTTCCTTAGCCACGTTGGCTGCTTTCTCACTAGGTTCCGTGCACCCCATATCCACCAGGTCTGAGTCTAGCAAAGCCACAGGACTTGCCCATGAATTGTAGTCTCTGTGGCCTGCAATGATCACGTTTTTTTAAGGACCCCAGAGCATTTTAGCCCACAACGGTAAGACTTACAGATCTCTGGTTCTAGCTGCTGGCATGGATGATATGCCTCTGGCTAGAGCTGGTCTACATGCTCCCTCTGTGGGTTCCCATTAAGTTCTGCCCCATGATGCTTTCCACTGGTACAGGAGAGCATTGAGTTCCAATACAAAGTCCTAAAATCACTCTGTTCTCTCTTCCAAAAGCACAGATTCTCTCTCCACATGGCTATTGTGAGGGATGGGGAATTTGTCTCATAGGCATTTCAAGACTGTCTTTACCACACTTTTCAATGCCTCTTTCCTTGATATAATGTTAAAACTAGGTACTGTGATCACTTACCTGATTTTTGGCTCTTCTGAAGGTACTTTCTTGTGTGGATAGTTGTTCCGTTTGGTGTTCCCACTGTGAGGGGGCTAATCACTAGAGAATTCTATTTTGCTGTCTTCTCTACCTCCAATAATTTCGAAATTAGTCCAGATTTCTATTTTTTGTTTAAGTATTCTGTTAATGTTACTTTTTTTTTTCTTCAGTATTTTCATTTCTCTCTCTCAGCAGTGGCCATATAATCTTTCTTTGATTTTCTTTCAGAAAATACATAGGTATGCTTTCTGTGAAGTTTTCCGCTTAAATAAAAATCTGCTATTTCTTCATCATTATAAAATACTTTTTCTTTATGATATAAAATGGCAATGTAAATTGCAGAACTTCATGTTCATCCAAAATTTACAATAATCTTTTATCCTACTTTAAATTCTTACAACTTATTTTATTTTATTTTTACTCAAGTTGGGACCTGCCTACTCCATCTAAGACTTCTTTCATTCTGTTGGGGTAACATATAGCTATATATCATCAAGCCGTCGCTGTAGGCAGTGTTCCTGTACATGAGTGAAGCCAAATTTATATTGATCAAAGTGACATGCTTGCAAAACCAAATAAATGAAAACATCCATATAATTTATGGCTTGTTATATTTGGTGATAAACAGACGTTTTAATTAAGTTTGAGGTTGAAGCTTTCAAACGTTTCTGCTTGAATTTTATCACCCCAAAAAATTAGGGCCTTGGTTGAAGGAGGAGATAAATAGTAGGACGCATCCTATATATATACATGGACTATAGATGCAAGTATTTACACTGTTTATGTGAGGTATGGCCATGAAATAAAATACCAGGAAGGTCCCATCAGGTCATAAAAGGCATCTGTGGAAAGCCTAACTATACAAAAGATCCTTTTTATTTGCCCTTCAGCCAAAACTCAGAGACGCTTAAAGATATAGGTGTAATCATAATGAGAAATGGTAAGTAATTCCAGTAAATATAGTAGTCCCTCCTTATTTGAGATTTTACTTTCTACGCTTTCAGTTACCTATGGTCAACCATGGCACAAAAATATTTAACAGAAAATTTTATAAATAATTCATCATTTGCAAATTGCTTGCTGTTCTCAGTAATGTGATGAAATCTCATGTTTCTCTGCTCTGTAACACTCTGAATTCATGCTCTAGATATACAGTTGCTTAGGAGCTGTCTCAGTTATCAGATCAACTGTCCCAGTATGGTACTGCGCTGCTTGTGTCCAAGTCATCCTTGTTCTACTTAATACTAGCCTGAGAGTTTAAGAGTTGGCATGATAGAATATTGTTTTAATTATTCTACTTTATTACTAGTTATTGCTGTCATTCTTGTACTGTGCCTTATTTATAAATTAAGCTTGACAGTAGGTATGTGTATATAGAAAAGAATTCAGTACTATCTGCAGTTTCAGGTATCCACTGCAGGTCGTAGACTACCTCCCCACCATGGACAAGGGGCGACTATTGTGTATAGCTCTACCAAAGCACCTGCTCATAAAGTAATTTGTCTCTGAACTTTGAAATGACATCAACTGGTGTATTGTTATTGAGTAGGCTTGAGG